>PIJE02003708.1:0-35066 GCA_002895965.2 Coryphaenoides rupestris | reverse complement strand
ATGGAACGCCCACGGAGCCGACCACTTCCAACAGGGTCGCCCCGCTGGTTATAAACACCCAGCTGCCCTCTGGGGACGAGTCACTGAATGTCAAAGCTTCCAGGGACCCACAGGTCAGGGAGGACAAGGCTTCCAAATGCGACGCCACTCCCCAGGCACCGCACTTCCACATCATTCCCTGCGGCAGGCAGCTGGCCTCCGCCTACCTCAAGGAGTCGGAGCTCACCATGCCCAAACGGCGGGATGCGTCCACATACGAAAGGTACGCGGCGTGGAGGATCAGGCAGAACAGGACCCCGCAAGAAGAAGCGGAGGCGGCGGCGGCGCGGCTGGCCCTGGCGAGGGAGACTGCGCGCAACGCAATGCAACGATGCAGCAGGTGCCTCACGTCCTACAGCACCCTGAAGGAACTGGAGGAACACCAGGCCCTCAATATGTGCTCTGCACTCTTTGGTTTCGATACAGATGATGAAAGTGAGTAGAATGGATGTATATTATTCCTTTTGTGCTTCATCGTGCAATTTGGGGGAGATGCATATAGGCTACCTTTACACGTTTCAACTTATATTCTTTCCATGTTTTGTTCTGAGCGTTGGTAAAAAGAGAAACTTCTTCTGATTTGTCATAATCATTGTCATATTCCATTCCAAAATGAAGTGTGATGGGAATAGAGAATAAAAAGAAATACCATTAAATAAATAAAAGAGGTGACTAGAGTTCTGGCATCGCCTGTATTCATTAATGGTGACCATCTGTCAACAAACTTGTCTGTTCTCAACTGTAATCGTGTGCAGTGATTTTCTCCATGGTAAAGATATTTGTAAAATAATTTTAACTGTTTCAAACCGAGTGGGGCATATTTTGAAACCAAATGAACCTTTATTATTATTATTATTATTTTTTGTTCTTGTCCCAGGTTAATACGCCATGTGAACAGGAGTGGTGACCAGGGGTCCAGGATGTGATGGTGCTACTGGACTAGATGGAACGTGGACAGTAATCAGCAGACTGGGTGTACGGGTTTGGTATTGTGGGCAACCTGGAAACCAGAATCGGTCGGCTGTGTAATAAGTAATAACACCTTGTATTTTCACATTTTTGTGACAGAAACGGCGTTGTGTGTCTCTGCCGTCTGGACATTTTAATTTAATCATGTCTGCACACGGTGCCGTCGTTTGTCATGGAGTGACTGGAGTTTTAGTGGGGTCTATTTTCCAAATTATTATTATTATTTATTTTTTTAAATACATTCATTTGTTTATCTGCTTGGGATAGGTCACAATAACTTTTGTCTTAGGGGAAGTTATTTGATGGTTCTTCGATTTGGCTTGTGTTTTTGGGCATGCTTTGTCATCTATGTATAGATATGATGAAGGAAAGACCAATCTAATTGTATTTGATAGCCAATTTGCGTCCACAAATTGAGTTTTTATTTATTTTATGTAAAATTTTTGATGTGATTAATGCTAATTGTATTAGCCCACATGCATTACCTGACATTCAGCCTTGGCATTGATTCAATAAGTTTGTCACACACACATACAGTGCAGTGAAATGAAAACGTTTAGTTTTATGTCCGATTGACTGATCCAAATAGCCTGTTTTTGTACATTTTATGTATTTGTTTCCTTTTGCCGAACACATCAGGTTACATGCATTAAAGTTGACTGGTTTCTGTCACACAATTTCACAAAAGTGTACGTTTAATAGAAAGTTGCACATGTGGTGATTGTGTCTCTTTGATGTTCTCCGTGCTCAGAGGGAACCCATCTACCATGGTATTAGGGGTGTGGAAATTTCTCGATTCTAAGATGCATCGCGATGTGGACGATTCTGCATCAATGCAGTGACATAACAATCGATTATAGCCTACTAACGTTGTAACGTTAAAGTGCAACGTCGCATTGAATTGTGGGTGCAACATGCTAGGCTAATTTTAAGGGGGCGATGGCGGAGGGAAGCGGTAGTGTTAGACGGCAGCAGGTGATAAAAAACGCACCCAGTTCCCAGATTCTATGAAGTCAGTGGGAAGCACAAACTGGACAAGACACACGCCGTGTGTAAAGTTTGTCACACAAAAATGTTATACTTAGGTAATACAACGAATTTGAGGAACCACGTTAGCCGTTTTCACCAGGAGCTAACGTTAGCCTCTACTGCAAGTAAAAAAACATCGGACCCAGCCACGAATTGAGGAGACACTGTCAAAGTTGCCGCCCAATTCTGAGAGAGGGAAGAGAATCACCCAAGCAGTGTCTGCTTTCATAGCTAAGGATTTAAGGCCTTATTCTGTCGTCGAGAACCCCGGGTTTCACCACCTGCTGAAGACCCTGGAGCCACGCTATAAGCTCCCATCACGAAGCCACTTTACAGAAAAGACTATACCAGCTCTCTACCATGAAACTAAAGCCCATGTAATGGACTCAATGAGTAAAGCTAGTCGAGTAGCCATCACATGTGATTCATGGACCTCTATTGCGACGGACTCGTATGTAACAATAACTGCACATTACATTAGTGAGGACTGGGAAGTTTTGTCGCGTGTGCTGCAAACGAGAGCCGTTTATGAGAGCCACACGGGTGCTCATCTTGCGGAGCTGCTGTCCAGTGTGGTGGAGGAATGGCAGCTACACGATAAAGCTGTAGTGCTGGTGACAGACCGCATCTAACATGGTAGTCGCAGCTCAAGTCGCAAAATTCGCTCATGTAAGATGTTTCGCGCATACATTAAATCTTGCATCACAGCGAGCACTCAAAGTGTCCACGGTCGCCAGGCTTCTGGGCAGAATCCGACGGATATCAACATTCTTCCACCGCAGCACTACAGGTAACCACCAGCTGCAAGTCAAACAGAAACTTCTTGGCCTGCCAAGTCATAAACTGAAAACTGACGTTGCCACAAGGTGGAATAGCGCATATGACATGGTGGAGAGGTTTTTGGAACAACAACCAGCGATATGTGCCACCTTGCTGTCTCCTGAGGTGAGAAGAACAGAGTCCGACCTCTGCACTCTGAATGAAACAGATGTTAAAGCCCATGAAAGATGCCACAACACTGATGTCCGAAGAGAGCAATCCAACAGTTTGTCTCATCGCTCCAATAAATGCTCAACTCCTCCAGAACATGTCAGACACCATCGGAGACTCACCCATGATCCACGAGATCAAGCATGCCATCAAAGCAGATCTCCTCAGGAGGTATTTTTTTTATGGTTTTATTGATTTTTTCAGCATTATTATCTCAAGACAATTGACATAATGAACACTGAATTATAAAATTGGAATGTTGCCATTATCTAAGACTAAGATAAAAATGTTACCATTATCTTATCTAAAATCCAATGTCACCTGAAATATTAGGTACAACAGTGAGGCAGAGAAGATCCTTCATACAGCATCTGGTCTGGATCCCCGCTTTAAAGGACTGCCTTTTCTCACAGAGGAGGAGAGACAGGGGGTCTACAATACAATGACTGAGGAGGCTGCATCCTTGGAGGTAATTTCACCATGTTTAATGTAAAACGTATTCAATTAAAAAAACTTAAAATTGTCATATCAATAAAGTAAATACAATGAGTAAAGGTTGTATAAGACCGAGAAAAACTGTTCTAATGTGAGCTGCTGCATTGATTGAGAAAGAGCTAACAGCTAGTTAGGGTGCCTTTGCAATGCAAAGCACTCTATTACTCTCCTGCATACTTATTATTTATTCTTCTGTACATTTTTCGGCGCGCTACTAGTCTCACAGCGTTGCCAGCACACATGCAAAAATACATGAAAACGTGCGCCTTGACCGGGAATAACGTGCTACTTCTTTTTTTTGTACATACCATTCATGCTTTACGAAATATTCAACATTTAACAGCATTTTTGCCCCATTGAAATGAATGGGGGTGAGTGTTCAAAATGTGTCCAAAAATGTGTCCAAAACCTCATATTCAACCTCTTCCCATTCATTCATACATTCAGGTAGAAACTCCATTCAAACATTAAAACGTTCAGGAAACTTGGATGAATTCACACATGATTTCAAAATTGTCATAACATTCATACTTTTTACCCAATTACAGTTCAAACTTAATTGATTTTTCAGCTCCTCGGACACTTTAACATGGGTGTGTATTGCGTGGGTTAGAGTGGGTGACGTCACCGTTACAGCGTAGAGCAGACGAAAAAAAGAATTTATATTTTTAAAACTGCCATCCCGCCCACAATATTAACTCCACATACGTAATCTATACATCAAAATGTAGGTAAACTTGTGACGGTCACATATATGTAACTATGGAAACAAACAGACTTATACCTTTGGATTTATGAGCCTTGGACTGACAGGAGTCCAGCCACTCTGTTTCAAGAAGAATTGACAGACGCCATTTTGAATGGCGTCTGTGTTTGGCGTAATGGCGTGTGGTGGTGTAATTTTTATAGAATACGTATGTGGAGTTAATATTGTGGGCACCAAACACACACACACACACAGAAGGGGCGTGGCTATGGCGGTGACATTCAAAACGCCATTTGGAGCGGGTGACGTCACGTTAGTGTAGAGCAGACGACATTTTAAAAAATATATATTTTTAAAACTGCCATCCCGCCCACAATATTAACTCCACATACGTAATCTATACATCAAAATGTAGGTACACTTGTGACGGTCACATATATGTAACTATGGAAACAAACTTATACTGACTTATACTTTTGGATTTATGAGCCTCAAAGTAATAGCAGTGCAGACCCCAAAGCCCGTATTTTCAGGCAGTTTCAAGCTGTGTCACCCTGCTGCAACAGAAGGATTCCACCACTGATGACGCCATTTTTAAACTGCCATCCTGCCCACAATATTAACTCCACATACGTAAACTTATACTTTTGGATTTATGAGCCTCGGAATGACAGGAGTCCAGCCACTCTGTTTCAAGCAGAATTGACAGACGCCATTTTGGCGCCAATCAAAATTGAGTTAATATTGTGGGCACCAAACACACACACACACACACAGAAGGGGCGTGGCTATGGCGGTGACATTCAAAACGCCATTTTGAATGGCGCCAATCAAAATGGTGTCAAAATGGCGTCTGTGTTTGGCGTAATGGCGTGTGGTGGTGTAATTTTTATAGATTACGTGTGTGGAGTTAATAAGCACCAAACACACACACACAGAGAAGGGGCGTGGCTATGGCGGTGACGCCGTAGCCACGCCCCCTCGTGAGCGGCAATAGCGGTGACGCCATAGCCACGCGCACCGCACCGCCATAACACACAAACACACACACATAGCGTGGCTGTGTGTGTGTGTTTATTTTTATATTTTTAAAACTGCCATCCCGCCCACTATATTAACTCCACGTAAGTAATTTACACATCAAAGAGGAAAACTTGTGACGGTCACATATATGTAACTATGGAAACAAACAGACTTATACTTTTGGATTTATGAGCGTCAGCGTGACAGGAGTCTCACTCTGTTCTCGAACAGAAGGGGCGTGGCTATGGCGGTGACGCGGTGCCGGTCTGGTTAACAGTGATTGACTGGAACAAATCGGCCCATTTGAACCTTGACGCTTTTGTGACAAGTTCAGACAACCCCCACTGCTTTGATCATTACGATTTTGAACGAGATCTTCACCACTTCTGACGGAGACAGAAAGTGGATCCTTTCTACCATCGAGTTTGTTTGTTACGATTTTGAACGAGATCTTCACCACTTCTGACCATGTACCCCTGACTGCAGGCCCGCAGACGTTGAGCTGGGCGGAGCTCAACGTTTGACTCCGCCCACTCCCCAACATGACTGCAGGCCCGCAAGAAACCATAATGAATGTGGCGAAATACAGGGATTTAAACACAATTTAACAACTTAATCTTTGGTTTTTCACAAAATTACAGATTAACTAGGCCTACCTATTAAAACATTTAAGGCGAGACACGACAGGTAAACAGGTTAAAAAGGCCATTTTCTCTTTCTCATACTCTGAGCCCGAAATCTCCTCTTCAGTAGTACTTGCATACACAAAAATTTCCAGATTTATTCCTAACTATATTCTCAAGCTTTTCACAGAGGGGTTTGTTCATATATCACTCATAGCTTGATTTATTAACATTTGATTTGTTTCCTGAAAATGCTTTTTTTTTTCTCATATTCTGAGAAAAAATCTCAACTTCAGCAGCACTTACATACACCAAATGTTCCAGTTTTATTCCTAACTATATTCTGCAGGTATTTACAGAAGGGTTTGTTGATATGTCATTCAGAGCCTGATTTATACAACATTTTACTCCTAAAAATATGGAAAAAATGTACTTTTCTGACTCGACAGTATTTTATTATTTATGGAGTGATAAAAAGAGATATCTAAAATTCCTTCTGTAAATAGGCCCTACCTGTGAATCCAATATGTCTACAAAGAGAAAAAATCTTTTTGAACCTGGCTTTATCCAATGTTCATAGTATTTTCTGGAAATCTATGCAAATTAGCACATATTTAAGTACATAATGGCTTATTTGCGTATTTAAGCATAAAATTTAAGAAAACTTGTAATACAGAAATAATTGTCTTTATGTAAGTAATCAACTGGCAAAGTGTCATTGTGATGTCTACTAGGTTTTTTTTTCCCTATTCACCTGCAGTCTCCCCTTAATTACCTTAATTGTTCATTAAATGATGAAAAAAGTAGTATATTTTAATGCGTATTTATCATAATCAAATGTAACCTGAGATACTTTATGTTATCAAAATTAAAGGGAGTGTAGACTGTTTTTTATTGAACAAATTATTAACAAAAACTAAACAAAAACTAACAAACATTAACAGTAAAAATGTTAATCAAATAATATGATATTGATGATCACAATGATAATAATGATAATAATAATAATGACAATAATGATAATAATGTTGACATATTAATAATGATCACGATAAAGATGATGATAATAGTGACAATAACAATTTTAGTTTACAGTGTGGACAAAAAACTGTTACAGTTGAGGTTGCTTTTTTCTTTTGGGGGTCTTCAGGGGCACGGTAGCCTGTTTGGGGATCTCTGGTAGATCTGGAGGGGCAACAGTGGCCTGTGGAGGATCTGGAGGGGCCAAGGTGGCCTGTTTGGGGGCCTCTGGTAGATCTGGAGGGGCAACAGTGGCCTGTGGAGGATCTAGAGGGGCTACGGTGGCCTGATTAGGGACCGCTGGATGTTCTTCAGGTCCATGATCATGGTCCATCAGGTGCTTAAGAAATTGAGCCCTGTTTATTATTGTTGCTGTGCAATAGCAACAATGAAAATGAGTTGCCTTTCGACAACTCAAACCGCACTTGATGATTGTGAACTCTGAAAGAGACATAACAGTAAAGTAACATTATAAAATTAAATGAAATACATTGAACTATTATTTAGGGAAACATGTCAAATCTAAAAATGTGTCTTTTTTTTATTCAATATCAATTTGGAAAGCTGAGGAGACAGGAGTTAAGGATAGACAAGGGCAGGAGAGAGTTATTACAGTGTAGGGCTGGGCAATTACTCGAACATTAAGACAAATTAACACAAATGTGAAATTGGTTCATGTTACTCATAGTTCAGAGATATAGGCTGAATATATGCATAGTAGGGAACTTAAAGTAAAACTGAAAAGAAAACATGCATAATGCGTTCATTATAATACCATATAATACTATTACAGATAGAAAAATAATTAAATATGACCAGAGACTCATAAAGCATCCTATTTACTGATGACGCTGAACGCGAAACGCGTTGTTCCCTCTAATAAAGTATGAAAGTAAAGTCTATGTTAGTGTGCGGAGGATTGGTTTGTTAAACGTATTACACATGTTCCTGCTGCCTACCAGCACCTGACGACCTGTGGCTGAGCAAGGAGATTTCATTCATTCTAGTCCATCCTATTTCTGAGTTGTATAGTTGTGATTTTAAAATCAAAAAGACAAGATATGCTCTTAATAACAAACAAAAAAATCACTGCTATATTCATAGAGCATATTTACAGTACATGTAAATATAAAGCAGCCCTTAATTACAGTGTATTCAATAACTACATTTCAAAAGTAGTACCTTTGTGCCTCACTGAGGCATGGCCCTTGATGTGATTGTCCACTAGATGGTTTGCAGCTTTGTATTTACAAAACGGACATCCATATAGGGCACTGCTGTACGGTGTACTTTTGGGGAGGTCAACTCCAGATAGCACTGTAATATGTCTCCATACATAAAAAAAGCATATCAATATTACAAAGCCACAAAATACTGACTATGCATTCAATTTCATTCTTGTACTCTGATTAGTCTCTTACTACAGACTCAGTCACTTTGTTGTGTTATGTATCATTACAGTGCATATACCACCGAATGCACTCTAATATTAGTATTAGACCAGTACGGTGTTGTGGACAAGTTCGTACAAACATGTGATTAAAACTTTAGCATAGCTACATAGCACCCACTTGCACGTAAGCTAACGTTAGCTGTTTAATTGCACACGTGCTTAAACGTTAGTTTAAATAAACATAAATATAACATTAGCTCGTGTGCAGCTAATTCACATAACCTAACGATACACCAAAAATTATATCAACAATATTATAAAAGTCACACTTACTTCCATTATTTATGATACGAAGCAGGCGTCAGAACTCTCTTTGGTATCAGAACTGAGGAAAGGGGCAGGAGCACACGGGAAAACAGAGCGGGAAGCGTCACGGTGACGTCGGAGTCAAATGTTGGGGAGTGGGCGGAGTCAAACGTTGAGCTGGGCGGAGCTCAACGTCTGACTCTGCCCAGCTCAACGTCTGCGGGCCTGCAGTCAGGGGCTTCTCCTTCTGACTGCTCGGCTGCAGGTCTGCTCGGCTACTGTTCATCGTTTCACCATCTGAATTGGACCTTTTCAACGAATAGGTAAGTTATTGTGTTTAGTTTTATATTACAACCGATGATTTTGATGATTGTTTTTATTGGTTCGTTTAATAATAGCCTAATGAATCACGCAGTTGAGAACTCAACTCTGCATATGGCGATGTGTCCGACACAACACACACACTTATTGTGTTTAGTTTTATATTATCACCTATGATTTTGATGATTGTTTTTATTGGTTCGTTTAAGAGACATTTAATATGTTTGGTTTGTTTAAGAGACATTTAATATATTTGGTTTGTTTAAGAGACATTTGGTTTGTTTGAGACCGACGGAACACACTTATATCCGCGATGATGATGTCGTCACATACATCCCGTAGCAATGTTGTCGTTAATATTATATATATTATATATAATGTTATATATTATAATATTATATTAATGGAAATGAATGACGATGCATTTCCACACACACTCAAGTGTACTGTAGTGTAACACAAGCACACAGAAGCAGGCACACACACACAGACACACACGGTGGCTGTGTGTGTGTGTTTGTCTGCTTCTGTGCTTGTGTGTACAGCACACTTTATTAACGAATAGATAGCTAACAAATGGGTAAGTTAGTTGTCATCAATATTATATTATTATAATGTTATATATTCTAATATTATATTCATGGAAATTCCCCCCCCCCCCCCCCTCCCCCCCCCCCGCCCCCCCCCTTTTCAATTGGAAATTAATAATAGCCTAATGAATCACGCAGTTGAGAACTCAACTCTGCATATGGCGATGTGTCCGACACAACACACACACTTATTGTGTTTAGTTTTATATTATCACCTATGATTTTGATGATTGTTTTTATTGGTTCGTTTAAGAGACATTTAATATATTTGGTTTGTTTAAGAGACATTTAATATATTTGGTTTGTTTAAGAGACATTTGGTTTGTTTGAGACCGACGGAACACACTTATATCCGCGATGATGATGTCGTCACATACATCCCGTAGCAATGTTGTCGGTGAGCGGTTAATGGTCGGTTAAGGATGGTCGTTTATTGGTTCGTTTAAGAGACATTTAATATATTTGGTTTGTTTGAGACCGACTGAACACAATCATTTTTTTTCTTTTTTCCAGCTACCCACCCCGAGGCTTCTAAGAGATACACACAGCATAAACACAACATAAAACAATACATAGGCCTATACTCAAATAAATACACACACACACACACGGGTATAGTATACAGACAAAAAATCTCTTTATTGTGATTATTGATATTCAAATTTTCTTCAGTTTTACACTTCACTGTGTTTGGTTGTGAGATAACTGTGTTGTGAAGGTTTTTTGGAGACTTTAGAGGTTGTCAAAGCCAAGGACAAGATGCCAAGGAAGGGAAAGCGTTCCCAGGGTGCGAAGCAGCGATGGCAGAGGCTGGACCTGGCAGATCCACACATCAGCCCATCCACTGTCACCCAGCAGGTACCTACACAATGGATAGCTTTTGAGCCACAAGTACAATTCATTCACTGATGAAGTGACATGACATTTTGAGTGACATGGTTTTAATAAACTCTGTTTCTCAAACTAAGCATGATGACATCCAAACATATTTATCCACTTATGTCAGTGATGATGGACAAACTACAAACAGTGAATAAGTGTAATCTGACAATCCTTAAGTTGTCTTAACAGCCCCTAAAATTGTACTGCTATCAGCATTACAACATGACTGTTCTTATTATTTTGACCATCAAATTGATACAAATTTGGTTTGATAAAATACTAGCAGCCCCTCTCAATATAACCCAGTACAGATATAGTAATGTTTTCAGCTTTAAAGGTTTTGATTTATAAGTGTGAAAGGTGTACTTTAATAGTTTTGTGCAATATGTTAAGCTAACGAAAAGATAATGTAACATATAATGGGGGTCCATGAATCACATGTGATGGCTACTCGACTAGCTTTACTCATTGAGTCCATTACATGGGCTTTAGTTTCATGGTAGAGAGCTGGTATAGTCTTTTCTGTAAAGTGGCTTCGTGATGGGAGCTTATAGCGTGGCTCCAGGGTCTTCAGCAGGTGGTGAAACCCGGGGTTCTCGACGACAGAATAAGGCCTTAAATCCTTAGCTATGAAAGCAGACACTGCTTGGGTGATTCTCTTCCCTCTCTCAGAATTGGGCAGCAACTTTGACAGTGTCTCCTCAATTCGTGGCTGGGTCCGCTGTTTTTTTACTTGCAGTAGAGGCTAACGTTAGCTCCTGGTGAAAACGGCTAACGTGGTTCCTCAAATTCGTCGTATTACCGAAGTATTTAATTTTTGTGTGACAAACTTTACACACGGCGTGTGTCTTGTCCAGTTTGTGCTTCCCACTGACTTCATAGAATCTGGGAACTGGGTGCGTTTTTTATCACCTGCTGCCGTCTAACACTACCGCTTCCCTCCGCCATCGCCCCCTTAAAATTAGCCTAGCATGTTGCACCCACAATTCAATGCGACGTTGCACTTTAACGTTACAACGTTAGTAGGCTATAATCGATTGTTATGTCACTGCATTGATGCAGAATCGTCCACATCGCGATGCATCTTAGAATCGAGAAATTTCCACACCCCTAATACCATGGTAGATGGGTTCCCTCTGAGCACGGAGAACATATGAAAGAGACACAATCACCACATGTGCAATTTTCTATTAAACTTACACTTTTGTGAAATTGTGACAGAAACCAGTCAGCTTTAATGCATGTAACCTGATGTATTTGGAAGAGTTAATGTTCAGTAAAAGGAAACAAATACATAACATGTACAAAAACAGGCTATTTGGATCAGTCACTCGGACATAAAACATAAAACGTTTTCATTTCACTGCACTGTATGTGTGTGTGTGACAAACTTATTGAATCAATGCCAAGGCTGAATGTCAGGTAATGCATGTGGGCTAATACAATTAGCATTAATCACATAAAAAATTTTACATAAAATAAATAAAAACTCAATTTGTGGACGCAAATTGGCTATCAAATACAATTAGATTGGTCTTTCCTTCATCATATCTATACATAGATGACAAAGCATGCCCAAAAACACAAGCCAAATCGAAGAACCATCAAATAACTTCCCCTAAGACAAAAGTTATTGTGACCTATCCCAAGCAGATAAACAAATGAATGTATTTAAAAAAATAAATAATAATAATAATTTGGAAAATAGACCCCACTAAAACTCCAGTCACTCCATGGACAAACGACGGCACCGTGTGCAGACATGATTAAATTAAAATGTCCAGACGGCAGAGACACACAACGCCGTTTCTGTCACAAAAATGTGAAAATACAAGGTGTTATTACTTATTACACAGCCGACCGATTCTGGTTTCCAGGTTGCCCACAATACCAAACCCGTAACACCCAGTCTGCTGATTACTGTCCACGTTCCATCTAGTCCAGTAGCACCATCACATCCTGGACCCCTGGTCACCACTCCTGTTCACATGGCGTATTAACCTGGGACAAGAACAAAAAATAATAATAATAATAATAAAGGTTCATTTGGTTTTCAAAATATGCCCCACTCGGTTTGAAACAGTTAAAATTATTTTACAAATATCTTACCATGGAGAAAATCACTGCACACGATTACAGTTGAGAAACAGACAAGTTTTGTTGACAGATGGTCACCATTAATGAATACAGGCGATGCCAGAACTCTAGTCACCTCTTTTTCCTTTTATTTATTTAATGGCATTTCTTTTTATTCTCTATTCCCATCACACTTCATTTCGGAATGGAATATGACAATGATTATGACAAATCAGAAGAAGTTTCTCTTTTTACCAACGCTCAGAACAAAACATGGAAAGAATATAAGTTGAAACATGTGTAAAGGTAGCCTATATGCATCACCCCCAAATTGCACGATGAAGCACAAAAGGAATAATATACATCCATTCTACTCACTTTCATCATCTGTATCGAAACCAAAGAGTGCAGAGCACGTATTGAGGGCCTGGTGTTCCTCCAGTTCCTTCAGGGTGCTGTAGGAGGTGAGGCACCTGCTGCATCGTTGCCTTGCGTTGCGCGCAGTCTCCCTCGCCAGGGCCAGCCGCGCCGCCGCCGCCTCCGCTTCTTCTTGCGGGGTCCTGTTCTGCCTGATCCTCCACGCCGCGTACCTCTCGTATGTCGACGCGTCCCGCCGTTTGGGCATGGTGAGCTCCGACTCCTTGAGGTAGGCGGAGGCCAGCTGCCTGCCGCAGGGAATGATGTGGAAGTGCGGTGCCTGGGGAGTGGCGTCGCATTTGGAAGCCTTGTCCTCCCTGATCTGTGGGTCGCTGGAAGCTTTGACATTCAGTGACTCCTCCCCAGAGGGCAGCTGGGTGTTTTAACCCGGCGGGGCGACCCTGTTGGAAGAGGTCGGCTCCGTGGGCGTTCTGTCCACTCTCGCGTCGGAGGCGTGTCCGTTGAAAAGAGTTATGCAGTTGTTGTCGTCGTCGTCGTCTAGGCTCCCAGAACGGTCATTTATCTTCGGCGAGGTCTCCTTACAGCTGTTTTTCATTACACCTCCAACGGTTTCCTCATTTCCTCTGAGCGGACGGGACGACTCCGGGTGTTGTGCTTTTGTATTGGTTTTATGGTCCTTGCTACTCTGCAGCCAGATCTCCTCAATCTTCATTCGCTGTTTCCAGGGCGCTTCATTACTCTGCGGCATCTGCTTCATGGCACCGGCCTGCGCCTCCACCTCCTGCTTTAGCGGCGCTGGGACATAGTGTCTCCACTCGTGATCGTAGAGACCCTGGAGGGTTGGGAAGACTTGCTTACAGTCCGGGTTGTAGCACTGGGCTCTGAGCGGTTGGTGGGTCTGTAGGTGCCCACTCAGTTTCTGGAACGTCGAGAAGCGATCGTCGCAGTCCCGGTGGCAGCAGAAGAGGCGATCAGAGGTATCGTGGAGCTGCACGTGGTCCTTGTACTGCTGGAGGAACTCCATCCGTCTGTTGAAGGAGTACACAAATTAGCACAGTGACTTCAGACTCGATTACTTCAGATTCTTCTTCTAAAGATTCTAAAAGCAAACAAACGATGACTTAAGGACTTTCATGTTCCACAGCAAAACCGTCCTAGTTATATAATGGAAAGCAGCACACAAGCTGTTCAACACAATACAGTCAGGGAATACATTTGCTATTTCAATTTAACCATAGAATTTTAAGCATGTAAAAATTCTGCACATAGTCCAGATTTCATAAAAAAGTAGTCCGGGTTAATTTGTGGTATTCTCTTGCTGCCATTTTACAAATTGTACATTTGTAACCATCGCTGTAGAAAGCAAATCGGTATCTGTAAGTCTGTACCTGAAGCAGATCGGGCACTTGCTCTTGGACCACAGAAAAGTCTTCTCCAACACTTTGTCCTCCTTCATATGGGTTTTGACAGCATGCTTCACATTGCTGGAGCCCATCTTCAGGAACACTTTATCACAGCCCGCCGAGGGGCACAGGTGATAAATAAAGTCACCAGCTGCATTTTCTTCTGCCGGTTTCCCATTCTCTGCGCTCTCTCCCCGCCCCAAGAAAGACGGATCTTTTACGATGACAAAGTCCTCCTCGATGACCACCTGTTCATCCTTGAACGGCGCCCCCTGCCACATATGGCCAGTCGTGCTCAGGTGGGATTTTTGTCCAGGAAGACTCCTTTTAAGAAGTCTTCGGAGGTTCCTGATTATACGTGCTTCTCTGCCGAGGTGGACGTCACCTGTACGTTCTTCTCTGCCGAGGTGGATGTCACCTGTACGCCCTTCGCTGCCGATGTCGACGTTCCCTGCGTGTCCTTCACTGCCGAGGTCGCCGTCGCCCTCCTTGGTTTCCATGACGCTCGGGGTGTTCCGGCTACACATCTCGTCTATGTGCTCCAGGACGTGTCTTTTGGCTAACCAAAATTGTCTGAAGCACCTGCCGCAGAAGATGCACACGAGCCGCTTGCCCCGCAGGTGGGAGATGGCGTGTCTCGTCACGTTCAGGCCATTGAAATACTTGGTGCAGAGCGTGCAGTAGTGGCTCAGGTGGCGGTAGATTTTACTGCGAAGAGCTTTGTCTCGCCACGACAGCTTGCCAGTCGCCTAAAAACGGGAGACAAACAAAGACGCATAATGGAAGCTTTTCAATTTGTAGTACATCAGCAAATATAATGAGAAGGAAAGAATAATTTCTCGACACTGGACATCATTTGTGTTTGGCAGTCGAGTTTTCAAGGTGTTGGTATACAGGGCCATTATTGTTGCAGAACTATTCTAACTATGTGAGTGGAGAGTCAACTCTAGCTGTTGTCATTAGTCGTTAGAACTCAGGCAGGCCTCTCACTTGGCCAGCATACCAGTCAGTCGGTGGTCACACCCACACAACTGAGTTGTGGCTGCAGTAGTTCTGATGCAAGGCAGACTACAATTAGCCGACCCATGGTTTGTTCCAAGATCCAAATGGCCATCATAACCCTTTAGGTTACATATCCTTCTTTTTACTTGAAATTATCCATCACCCTTCATGAGACAAAATTAATCATTCAAACCTTCATGCGGTTGATCACTGTTTTCAGTTGATGCAGTTGATCACTATTTTCACAGCACTGTAAACTCTCTTACCGGGTTCATGTGACACAATTTTCAACTTCGCAATTGGATGTTTCCTGTCGAAGTGCACCATGGGAGTCATAGTTAACCTAGAAATGGTCCCCCAAAATTACATTGTAGTCTGCCTTGCATTGGCACAACTGCAGCTACAGCCCACCTCAGCAATGTCACGCTTAAAATCACTGGGTGTACAGTACAGTCAAAGCTCTACATACATTTGCAAATCACCACACAAATTTGCAGACATAGAAGTGTAGCAAAAGAAAATGTAGAGGCCCGTTTGTGTTCCAACTGATGACATGTCTGTCTTTACAGCACTTCTGATTACGGCAGAATCATTTAGCATTTACCATTCACCATGTTGAACAGACATTTGCAGATTTCCTGTACACATTCACAAACTCGGCACACATTTGGAGATTCTTTGATTAACACGCAGACTGTTGCACAACTCTCCACTGACATTTGTAAATAGTTCTGCTACAATAATGGCCACATAGTGGCAGGTCATGGCAATTTTCCTAATATTGAATTCCCCATCAAGAAAGGGCCCTTTTCAAATGAAACCAATCAACTTACCTTCGTGTTTAAGTCCTTTTCTTCTTCTTGAGTAGAGTTGCCCTCTTTTGTGCCGCCATTTTGTGACCGTTCCGTTGTGGATTCCAGTGGCTGGGCCTCCCCATCACCTTCAGACACTTCAACTTGGATACAGTAGTTGTGGAGCATTTGTACGAGAGCCCTAGTGGAGTCCACTACTGGGCAGAGTGCTACATGGGCCTCGGTGGCCAGCGCTTCACTGGCTTCCTCATTAGCCATAGATTTTGTCTGGGGCCTGCCACCCTCCTCCAGACCAACACAGTCAACCATGCAATCGTTAGTCCCACATTCCCTTTTCTCAAGTGTGTGACTGTGGTCACATGTACCCTTATCCTGTTCAATGCTTTCTCCAATTTCAGAATGTGTTTTAATTAATAGTGGCTCATCCCCGTCTCTGTGCAACGCGGCCGTTTCAGACTCCTCCTCCCCACCGCTCTGGTCTTGGAGACACAGCTCGTTATCCGGGTAAGAAAGCTCCAGCTTTGGTAAGGGTTTCCGGCCACGCTTTTTCCCGTTGATTTTCACCACTGTAGCTTCTTTAACCACTGGCCCTGGGTCAAGCCTGGGAAGACCCAGCAGCCATCTTCTCTTTCGACCCTTCCTTTTAAAGATCCGATTCTTCACACATCTCGAAAGGTATTCCCTCTGGCGCTTGGGCTTGGTAGACTTATGGTTTTCCTGCGCCGTGCGATTGTGCGTGAGGGAGTATTCCGGACAAGCATCCGCGGTGATGTTGGATTTGAACTCTGGGTCGTCGTCCACGTCTGCATCGTCGTCCGACCAGGACTTTTGTCTCCAACATATCCGCCGCCTCCTGCATTTCTTCCCATTTACCCCTAGTTCAAGAGTACTGTCGGACAGCACAGGCTGACTTTCCATCAATCCTCCGCCAGACTCGAGTGTTGGAGGACTGTGGGAAATGGAAGCGAGGTCATGGCTCGGGCTCGAGCCGAGAACAAAGAGGCCCGTCGTGTGGCCGCCTGGCACCGGCTCCTCTTGGTACTGCTCCTCGTCCTCCTCCATCTCGCTGAGGACAGCGGCCTTCATGGCTTGGTCGCTGATGAGCTCCAGGCAATAAGTCCTGAGTGTCAGAAGGCTCCAGAACTCGGGATCGAAACACAGGTGCTCCTTTAGCACCTAGTGGGGGGGAAGAAACACCACGGTCACTGTGGTTGAGGGTCTCAAAGGATTCAAACTAAAAGGTAAATTGCCTTCAATCAGAGTGCATGGTCTTTATTGCCACCTGGTGGCCGTATTGGTGCAATTGCGATGGTTTGGCTTGCTGTTATTTGGTTCTAGTCACCCTGACCTTTGAATAGAGGGGCCAAATGTCAGAATTTAACAATGGGTTCTTGAGATATTTACCCGTGTTTCATCACGTTTGTATGGTCATTTTTGCATGCTTTTTTTGCCACTCCGCCTAACCCTACCACCGACTAAAATATCCATCTTTGCTCTGCTTCACTTTTGTACTACAGGGCCATTGACTTATAATGTACTAGGTGATGTTCACTCAAACCATTCAATGTATTTCAGGGGGAAATTAATTCTTCCATGTATGCCGTACTCTAACTTTACTCACCCTGACCCAGTAGCATTCATATTCATTAATTTGCTCAACAATCGCGCAGGTGCCATTTTTCTTTTGGTTCCAAGATTACACTCATTATAGCCTGTGTAATTGTGGTCTATTCACTTTGGCTACATTATTTTCACAAAAAAGAAAAACTGAGAAAGAAGCAGGGAGTGACAAAGACATTAAAAGCCCACTGCCCATTATTGCCATCATCGGAGATCCTTGCCAAACTAAATACAAATCTGCCTCAAATGCAATTGATTTAAAAATAAAAGGTTTATTTAAAGTATCATCATTCCCCTTCCGAAATCCCTCACCCACCTGGAGGATGTAGAAGCGGATGTTGGTGGGCACGAGGTTGGTGCGTGGGTGCTGCTCCTGCCCAGGGTGCGTGTAGAGCAGGCACACCGTCTTGTAGGCCTCTAGGCTGCGCTCCTGGCAGAAGACCAGCAGTGCGCAGGCCTGACACACCTCCAGGTCATAGGGCAGCAGGAAGGCGAGGGTCTTGCACAGCAAGGAGTGGATCTCCGGGTTGGCTTGCAGGTCACATGTCTGCAAGCCCCGGGCACAGAGCTCCACGCAGAACTGTTCCCCTTCGGTGCCCAACTGCATAGAGAAACATTAACATGTACGCACACGCACGCACGCACGCACGCACACGCACACACACGCACACACACACAGTCCAAGTGAAAACCAGTCCAAGCTACGCTTGGTCAATGTTTAAATCATTGGAGAGAAATCATATGCAAATGCACCTCTGCATTGACTACTTTGATGAAGGGGAATATAGCTCTGATGTTGGTCCCAGTAGACACCAAGTGATGACACTCCACCAGGAATCCCTCTCCGGACGGGTGGGCTCTGAGAAATAGCCTGCTCCATAGAAAGACCAGGTCCCTGGAGGAGGGCATGGCAATATCACATTACATACAATGTGAAAGTGGGTACTATATGCAAGAATCATGAATTCCTTCTCATTATTGGCCCCTTTGGTCGCTAAAGTAACTGCAGCCTGTAGGAGCTTGTGCATTTAGAGCACTGGATTGCAAGCTTCATGGGTTGTGACAATAACAATCATAAACTAATGGCAGTTCTAATCATAAATAAGCCATGTATAGATTAAAAAGCTATGAAATAACAGTGCTTACACATCACTGCCTTCTTTCCTTTTTCCTGGCAAAACCAACCTGGTACAAATATAATCAAAATCAGCCCATAGGCTGTTAACAAAACAGTGAGAACGCAACAGAGAGTCGCGGAAGGTCACATTTTTTAAGTTTAAGTAAAGTGGCAACCTGTTCATATGCTGCCAATTTATTTGAGCAAAAATAAATCCTACATATATGTATCTGTATAGTACCATTAAATACCAGTCAAGGCATGTGACGAGGTTCCACAGCAAAAGCACACTCACCAGATGTAGTACATGTCCCCGTTCTGCAGCTGCTGCTTGAGAAAGGCCTTGCACAGGGACAACAGAAGCTCGTCCTTCTCCACACTCTCCGTGTTGCAGATGATCTCCACTGCGTCATGGCCGTCTATCTCCGCCATCTACGTTTGGGAATCGCACAGAACCACCAATAGACCAGGTTAGCCATTTGCATTTGAGAGCTAGTAGTAAAATACGATTAGTGTTTCGCTACTATTCGTGTTCAGGCATTGCAAAAGCCCCGACTTATCTTTAATAGACCAGCTCAACCTGAAATTCCATTAAATGATCCACAATAACTAGGTTGCATTCTATTGTCTCTTTGTAACACACAAAAAAGCCTCGACCTAGAAAAGATCCCTCGTAGCTTCACAAAGCCAAAGAAAAAACATTTTAGTAAAGATTTTAGTAAGATTTTATGTTTAATGAATTGTTCACCGCGTCTTCCCGCCTTACCTCCTTGTGCAGGTGTTCATGCAGCGAGGCCTTGTACAGGCAGGTGAGATAGGCCTGGTGGAAGTACAGGTGTTTGCCAGCCTTGCGGTTCTCCAGGCAGCTTTTGGCAAGGGCCATCGCCTCCTGCAAGCGCTCGCATGCCTGCAGGTAGCGCACACGCAGCTCCAGGAACAGAGGCACCTCCGAGCTCAGGTACTCCTTAACTGGTTTCGGAGAGAGAGAGAGAGAGTCAAGAGAATCAGTAAACATTCATTAATTGACATGACATTTACATATAGCGCATTTGGCAGATGCTTTGGTCCAAAACTATTTACAGTAAGTACATTTGTTCAAAGAGACTGAAGCAACAGTATATCGCTGACCGTACAGTAAGATTTGAAAAGCAAATTTCAAGCACTTCATAATTGCTAGGTCAATAGAAGTTTCAGGTTTCATAATTCAGTTTCATAATTGCAAAGTGAACCCCTTGCTGGCTGAAATTATTTGAAACAAATAGCATTAAAAACATTAATATTTTGCAACCACCGGTGACACTCACTAGAAAACACAGCTCAGAGTGATTTTTGGATGTGCACTTTAACATACCCTCGGTCTGTGGAACCGGAGCCTCTTGCAGAATGTCCTGAAGCACTGGGCTCTCCCAAGGCCCCCCGACCTTGATGACCTGCTTCACTTGTTGCATGTAGATGTTGCTGTGCCTCAACAACCGTGAGTGGCATGCCTGCAGAATGAGGCAACGAGACATGATCACCACCATGACTCACAAAATGTTAGGCTACTTACAACATGCTAGTTCAATCTTAATCAAACTACTAATTCTGCGTTTTTGTTTCCTTTTCACCTGAAAGGAATCGATGATGTCTTTTAAAGGGTATTCCGCAAACTCTTCTTTGCTGAAGAAGAGCATAAGCTCAAAAAAGCTCCTGAAAGACAATAAACAGTTAAAAATGCGAAGTGCTGCAGCAGGGGTCCAAGAGTTGAAAAGCTTGAAGGTGGCTGAAGACTGCTTGAAACAAAGTCATATCTTGCATATTTTAAATGGGATTTGAATGTGTATTACTAGCTATAATGTATGAATGATGTAGAACAGTTATACGTTTGAATGAGATTTGTAGCTGAAAGTATGAATGAGTAACGAAGAGTTGAAAAGCTTGAAGGTGGCTGAAAAAACTGAGTTTTTGGTGGGGACTCCCGTCACTCCGAGGCTCATAAATCAAAAAGTATAAGTGTTTGTTTCCATAGTTACATTTCTGTGACCGTCACGTCTATGTTTTGATGTATAAATTACATATGTGGAGTTAATATTGTGGGCGGGATGGTAGTTTTAAAAATATACATTTTTTTTTTTTCGTCTGCACTACACTCCGGCGGTGATGTCACCCGCTCTGACCAGCACAATACACACCCATGTTAAAGTGTCTGAGGAGCTGGAAAACCAATTAAGTTTGAACTGTGATTCTGTAAAAAGCATGAATGTTATGAAATTCTTGAAATCATGTGTGAATTCATCCAAGTGTCCTGAACGTTTTAATGTCTGAATGGAGTTTCTACCTGAATGTATGAATGAATGGGAAGAGGTTGAATATGAGTGAGTTTGGAAAAATGTTGAACATTTCCCCCCATTCATTTCAATGGGGAAACATTTCTGGAAAATGTTGAATATTTCGTAAAGTATGAAGGGTATCAATAAGAAAAGTGATAGCACGCGATTCCTAATTGAGCTGAATCTTTTCAACTTTGAACGGAGTTTCTACGTTGAAAACTGTGGGAGGAGATAGCTGGCAAAAAAGCCGGCGGAATAATAAGAAAAAAAACTAGAAAAGGCAATTTCTGAAGAAATTGCGGTGTGAATGCTGTATTCTGAAAGGCTGATGCTAAACTGAATTGCTGTCTTGAATGTGGAGCTGAAGGACTATGAAGAATTGGAAATCGGAATAACCTGCTTTGAATATTTAAAAAAAAGTATGATTGGGAATGTATGAAAGAGCTAGAAAATGTAAATGTTTGAATGAGCTTTGTAGCTGAAAGTAGGAATTAGTTGAATATGTTATTGAAAGGCTGACGCTAAACTGAATTGCTGTCTTGAAGTTGGAGCTGAAGGACTATGAAGAATTGGAAATCTGAATCACATGCTTTGAATATTTTCAAAATGTATGAATGGGAATGTGTGAAAGATGTAGAAAATGTAAATGTTTGAATGAGCTTTGTAGCTGAAAGTAGAAATGAGTTGAATATGTTATTGAAAGGCTGATGCTAGACTGAATTGCTGGCTTGAATGTGGAGCTGAAGGACTATGAAGAATTGCAAATCTGAATGACTTGTTTTGAATATTTTGTAGAACGTTCAATTCTGCTTGATGGCAGTTTTAAAAATATCTATTTTTGCACCAGCATCAATCAGGTGTCATGGCGGCGCCCTGTACGGCAGCGGCTACTCCGGCTCCCGATAGCGATGTGCGTTTTATGTTAAATGTGTTGTCTGTACCGTCACAGTCTTGACGGCGCAATACACACCCATGTTAAAGTGTCTGAGGAGCTGAAAAAACAATTAAGTTTGAACTGTAATTGTGTAAAAAGTATGAATGTTGAAATCATGTGTGAATTCATCCAAGTGTCATGAACGTTTTAATGTTTGAATGGAGCTTCTACCTGAATGAATGGGAAGAGGTTGAATATGAGTGGTTTTGGAAAACCATTCCCCCATTCATTTCAATGGGGAAAAATTGCTGGGAAATGTTGAATATTTCAGAAAGTATGAAGGGTATGAATAAGAAAAGATATAGCTCACGATTCCTAATTGAGCTGAATCTTTTAAACTTTGAACAGAGTTTCTACGTTGAAAACTGTGGGAGAAGAAGGCCGGCAAAAAACAGGGTGGAATAATAATAATAAAGAAAGTAGAATAACATATGTTGTGAATGCTTCTCAGCATTCACACCAATAAATACAGCGAAGAACATATGTTGTGAATGCATCTCCCTTTCTGGCTTTTGCCGAGTGCCTCACTTAAAATCATCACAACGAAAGCATCCGACCATAGCTAGCCCACGGCTGGGCAATACAGTGGGGAATTGCTATCGCAGGAAGCTACTCACACGGCCAGGCTGCTCAGGGTGTAATGGATGTGCTGACACTCAGCTGGGAATACAACAGCGGCCGTGGTGAAACTGCAAAGTGCCGTCCGCAGAACTTTGAGCTGTGGAAGAGGGACCTGCCATCTCCCCGTGTGCTCCTCCACCAACTGTATGGAAGGCAATAAAACAAACACCAGTCAGTAAAACAGTCTCCATAGGTTTCCTCCACATTTAATTTTTTGTATTGAAATATGAAAACATTCCAGAAAAGGGTGACTTGATGACTTGACTTGTTGATGTACTGTATTTAGCAAAATCCGGTGAATATAGTACTATCTATACACCGGTATATACACTGAACAAAAATATAAACGCAACACTTCTGTTTTAGCTCCAATTTTTCATGAGTTGAAAGCAAAGATCTAAGACTTTTTCTATGTACACAAAAGGCCTATTTCTCTCAAATTTTGTTCACAAACTTGTTTAAATCTGTGTTAGTGAGCACTTCTCCTTTGCCGAGATAATCCATCCACCTGACAGGTGTGGCATATCAAGATGCTGATTAGACAGCATGATTATTGCACAGGTGTGCCTTAGGCTGGTCACAATAAAAGGCCATTCTAAAATGTGCAGTTTTATCTTGAAAAGAGACATTTATAGGCACTGAAGTATGGATTTCACAGATGTGCAGGGGGGGGGGGGTCAGAAAACCAGTCAGTATCTGGTGTGACCACCGTTTGCCTCACGCAGTGCAACACATCTCCTTCGCATGGAGTTGATCAGGTTGTTGATTGTGGCCTGTGGAATGTTGGTCCACTCCTCTTCAATGGCTGTGCGAAGTTGCTGGATATTGGCAGGAAATGTAACACGCTGTCGTATACGCCGATCCAGAGCATCCCAAACATGCTCAATGGGTGACATGTCCGGGGAGTATGGAGGCCATGCAAGAACTGGGATGTTTTCAGCTTCCAGGAATTGTGTACAGATCCTTGCAACATGGGGCCGTGCATCATGCTGCAACATGAGGTGATGGTGGTGGATGAATGGCACAACAATGGGCCTCAGGATCTCGTCACGGTATCTCTGTGCATTCATCATCAATAAAATGCACCCCTGTGTTCGTTGTTCGTAGCATATGCCTGCCCATACCATAACCCCACCGCCACCATGGGCCACTCTAGTCACAACGTTGACATTAGCAAACCGCTCACCCACATGACGCCATCCACGCTGTCTGCCATCTGCCCGGTACAGTGAAAACCGGGATTCATCCGTGAAGAGAACACTTCTCCAAAGTGCCAGACGCCATCGAAGGTGAGCATTAGCCCACTCAAGTCGGTTACGACGACTAACTGCAGTCAGGTCAAGACCCCGGAGAGGACGACGAGCATGCAGATGAGCTTCCCTGAGACTGTTTCTGACAGTTTGTGCAGAAATTCTTTGGTTATGCAAACCAATTGTTGCATCAGCTGTCCGGGTGGCTGGTCTCAGACGATCTTGCAGGTGAAGATGCCGGATGTGGAGGTCCTGGGCTGGCGTGGTGACACGTGGTCTGCGGTTGTGAGGCCGGTTGGATGTACTGCCAAATTCTCGGAAACGAATTTGGTGACGGCTTATGGTAGAGAAATGAACATTCAATTCACGGGCAATTAAATTGCATTTATATTTTTGTTCAGTGTAGTATCCTGTCCAATAATATAGGATCGCGATTGGGTAAAACACTTCCAGCAATGTACATCTGCCTGGAAAATATATGCATTCAATATAAGATTAACCCCGATGCCATTACATTACAATAACATGCACCCCCATGACATAACATTATAACAACGTGCACCCCCATGACATAACAACATGAGCCCCATGCCATAACATGACGATAACATGAGCCCCCATGCCATAGCATTCCAATGACATGAGCCCCCATGCCATAGCATTCCAATAACATGACCCCCCATGCCATAGCATTCCAATAACATGACCCCCCCCATGCCATAGCATTCCAATAACATGAGCCCCCATGCCTTAACAATACAATATGAGCCTCCATGTCATAAACCTGCGTACCAATGATCACCTAAACACTTGTCCTGTGCTAGCAGTGGCATGCTAAACACAGCCACCTAACATGCCTCACTGTAACACGGGCGGCACATTTAAACAAGAAAATAACAATATCAGACATAAGCCGCAAGGGGCGGCTAACTAAATTATATTTAAAACAAAGTGCTTTGAGTGTGTGCGAGCCGTTACTAGACGTCCACCTACACCGAGGCTAGTTTTGATAGCAAGCCATGGAACGTTGAGAGAAAAACAAAAACGGGGGATTTTATTTGTTCGAACAGCACAACGACGCATCCTGACAACTTACCTTGCAAAATTCAATGCAATATTCTTTGCTTTTAAGGGCGGATTTGTCACCGGCAGTGCCTTGTAAAACAGATTGTCCAGAGCCGACACCAGAGTGTCACTTCCTACGTCCGCCATGCTCGTTATTCTGAGCAGCGCGTCGGTACAGTTGCCAGGTCTGACGGTAGCTATCCTTCTACTCAGTGTTCCAACCTGGCAACCCCAACAATGCACGGCTTCTGCAACAGACCGTAACAACAGACTGGCTTTGTTTTTTGTTTTTTTTATTTGGTATTCTAGCTTTTTTGTAATTAATGATTATGATTGTGATGATGATGATTATTATTATTGTTGTTATTACTATTATTATTACTATTTATTGTATTATGGTCTTATAATTATTATTATTTTATTATTAGGGTTTATTATTATTATTATTGTTGTCATCATTGTCAAGAATTTCTTCGGGATCAGTAAAGTTATCTTATCTTATTTGTTATGATTATTATTATATTTCCTTTGAATTATTAACATGATGCAGATATTTTGTGTAGTGTGTTTTCCTTCTACGATTACAAAAAAATACCTCCCTTATATATCTGTACCGTCACAGTCTTGTACGAGAATAGTCTACAACAGAAATTCATTACTCGGACTACGAAACTCCAACTCTTCAAA
This sequence comes from Coryphaenoides rupestris, assembly GCA_002895965.2. Classification (NCBI taxonomy): domain Eukaryota; kingdom Metazoa; phylum Chordata; class Actinopteri; order Gadiformes; family Macrouridae; genus Coryphaenoides; species Coryphaenoides rupestris. The sequence goes on along the minus strand of PIJE02003708.1, from coordinate 9,406 downwards.
ACATCTTTCTGGAGTTATGCTGGCTTTGGAACTCGAAAGACTCTGCGAGCTAGGCATTCTACACCGGCAAGACCCAGGGGCCTGCAAGGCAGCGGACTCCCCTTCCACCACCGGCCGACACTGGAGGCGGCGCAAGCGGTGTGAGAGACCTAGCATGCGCCGCAAGAGGTGTGCTAGACCTAGCAAGCGGGGCACTCGAGCGGGTATCAGCGCCAGGCTAAATGCTAACCCCTACAGACCTGCACTTCCCTCTATTCTGCTATCCAACGTTTGTTCGCTGGAAAATAAAATGGATTACCTCAGACTGGATTTAACTACACAAAGAAAGGTGAGAGACTGCAACGCCATCATCCTCACAGAGACGTGGCTCAATAACACCGTTCCGGACCACGCCATTCAGGTGGACGGACTAACAACATTCCGGGCGGACAGGAGTCATGCTCTCAGCGGTAAATCTCGGGGAGGTGGTGTATGCATTTTCATCAATAACAACTGGTGTACAAACGCCGAAATTGTCTCAAGCCACTGTTCTGAGGATATAGAATTTCTAACAATTAAATGCCGACCATTCTACATGCCAAGGGAATTCACAGCCATCAACATCACAGCTGTGTACATTCCACCCAGTGCGAACACTAAGGACGCACTGTCTACATTGTATCAGTCTGTCAGCTCAATGCAGAACTCTAACCCGGACTCTGTCTACATAATCGCTGGCGATTTCAATCAGGCCAAACTGAAGACAGTACTTACCTACACTATCCAGCCTACATGTGAACTTATTGCAACCAGGGGAAAATAACATACCTTGACCAGTCTATACGCAAGCATGGCAGACACGGTCATTCAGGAGCTGCTGCGAGGTGCTCGCGCACTTCCGCCACCTGGGGAACGTCAGACGGCATCCTCATCTGTTAATTGTTTAATTCCACGCTTACAGACCCCTAATTGACCAAGGAAAACAAGCCGTCTGTGAAGCAGGTCAGAGCATGGCCAGAAGGAGCTTACCTCAGCCTTCGTACAAGACTTTTCGACTGCACAGACTGGACTGGTTTTTAGGGAGGCTAGCCGACTACCCACCAGCAGGTCAACTTGGACGGAATATACTGAATCTGTGACTGGATACAATTATCGCAAATGCATGGAAGATGTGACCGTCATCAAAAACATCACCACGAGAGCCAACGACAAACCCTGGTTCACCAGGGCAGTACGTGAGCTCCTGAGAGCACGAAATGCTGCTTTCAAGTCCGGGGACAAAGACGCCCTTAGATCTGCTAGGGCCAACTTGAACCGGGGCGTGAGAACAGCAAAGCGTGCCTATGGACAGAAAATCCAAGCACATTTCACAGACACAAAGGACCCCAGGCGCCTGTGGCAAGGCATCCAGACAGTCACCGGCTACAGGCCATCACCCCCACCGTGCGAGGACAACATAGACTTCCTCAACACACTTAACACCTTCTTCAGCCGGTTTGAGGAAAACAACACCACCACACCAACAAAAGCCCCTCCCTGCCCGGACGATGAAACACTTCACCTGGACCCAGCTGATGTGCGGAGGACTCTACTCAAGGTGAATCCCAGAAAAGCTGCAGGTCCTGACAACATACCGGGGCGTGTGCTCAGAGATTGTGCTGACCAACTCACAGATGTTCTTACGGACATCTACAACACCTCTCTGAGCCAAGCCATCATACCAGCTTGCTTCAAAGCCACCACCATCATACCGCTACCCAAGAAATCCCCAGCCTCAACACTGAACGACTACCGGCCCATAGCACTCACGCCCATCATGATGAAGTGCTTTGAAAGGTTGGTCAAGGCTCATATAACATCCAGTCTCCCCACTACACTTGACCCATTCCAGTTTGCATACCGACCCAAACGCTCCACTGATGATGCCATAGCAACAGCACTCCACCTATGCCTGGCTCATCTGGAAAACAAAAACAGCTGCGTTCGGATGCTGTTCATCGACTTCAGCTCCGCCTTCAACACAGTCATCCCCCAACACCTGGTGAATAAACTCGGCGAAATAGGCATCAGCACTCCACTATGCAACTGGCTATTGGACTTCCTTACCGACAGACCACAGACAGTAAGAGTTGGCAAAAACTCCTCAGAGACCACCATCATGAACACCAGGGTCCTCCAGGGATGTGTGTTGAGCCCTCTGTTCTTCACACTGATGACACACGACTGTTATGCCAGACACAATTCGAACCACTTCATCAAGTTCGCAGATGACACAACAGTGGTGGGCCTCATCAGCGACGACGACGACTCAGCCTACAGAGAGGAGGTACACCAACTCATCAACTGGTGTGACACCAACAATCTACACCTCAATGTAAACAAAACAAAAGAAATAACTGTGGACTTCAGGAAGAAACACACACCACTCACCCCACTCACCATCAATGGCAGTGTAGTGGAGTCTGGAGACAATGCTCCCCATGAAACGCAAACCAACATTTCATCCATTGTGTATTCTGATAGTTTTGTCAACTAAAATGTGCATCATACTACGTCATACATCGTACTAATACTTTCTGGCTATAGGTGAGTGGTCTGTAGGCGCCCGCCTTCTGAATGTCATCCAGAGCACCTTGTTCTGGATCAATCAATAAAGACGATTAGGAACAAGACAAACTGACAGAGCATGCGCCGCGTGACATCGTAGAAATAGACTTGCCTCGTCTATCCCTCAATTTCAATCTCCATTCTCCACTCTTTGCCTTTTCTACCAGTTAAGTACCAGAACGAAACCACGGAGATATTTGTTGTTCTTCTTTCTTTTGTGTTCGTCAGGTGGTTGTCCCTGCCCTCCCAGTGCGACCAGGCCACCATGTCCCTGTCCAGTGCGGCGTGTCCCATGATGCTTTGCGTGCGGGACCACTTGCTGAACCTGCAGCAGCTGCTGTGTGCGCCGCTCTTCCAGGCAGTTTGGCAGGGCCTGGCCGACAGACTTGACAACTTCTTGTACCAGGATGTAGGTCCACCACATTTCAGTGCTTTTTGTTGCATTTCCGACACACTCTGTGCACAGAGTAAAAAGTATAGTACACTGCGTGAGTATAGTGTATTTTCGCATATTCACAAGAATGCTAGCTACCAACACCCTTCTGCTACCAGCTCCATGTGTTACTTATTAATAATAGTAATTATGTAGTAAAATCACAGTAAGTTTTACGTGTAACTTTAAATAGAAACATTACATTTGCATTCAGGGCATTTGGCAGACTTTTTTAACCAAAGTGACTTACATTAAGTACATTTGTCAAAAGAGGGACAGCAATATATCGGTTAGTGATGGGAATTACGGCTCTTTGAAGGGAGCCGGATCTTATGGCTCCGTTCCTTTCCGAGAGCCGTTCAAAAGAGCCGTTCACCGTTTTGTTTTTTTAGGGGGCGGGGTTACTAGGTTTATCTGCAAAAGAGAAGATGCCGGATGTGGAGGTCCTGGGCTGGCGTGGTGACACGTGGTCTGCGGTTGTGAGGCCGGTTGGATGTACTGCCAAATTCTCGGAAACGAATTTGGAGACGGCTTATGGTAGAGAAATGAACATTCAATTCACGGGCAATTAAATTGCATTTATATTTTTGTTCAGTGTAGTATCCTGTCCAATAATATAGGATCGCGATTGGGTAAAACACTTCCAGCAATGTACATCTGCCTGGAAAATATATGCATTCAATATAAGATTAACCCCGATGCCATTACATTACAATAACATGCACCCCCATGACATAACATGACAATAACATGCACCCCCATGACATAACAACATGAGCCCCATGCCATAACATGACGATAACATGAGCCCCCATGCCATAGCATTCCAATGACATGAGCCCCCATGCCATAGCATTCCAATAACATGACCCCCCATGCCATAGCATTCCAATAACATGACCCCCCCCCATGCCATAGCATTCCAATAACATGAGCCCCCATGCCTTAACAATACAATATGAGCCTCCATGTCATAAACCTGCGTACCAATGATCACCTAAACACTTGTCCTGTGCTAGCAGTGGCATGCTAAACACAGCCACCTAACATGCCTCACTGTAACACGGGCGGCACATTTAAACAAGAAAATAACAATATCAGACATAAGCCGCAAGGGGCGGCTAACTAAATTATATTTAAAACAAAGTGCTTTGAGTGTGTGCGAGCCGTTACTAGACGTCCACCTACACCGAGGCTAGTTTTGATAGCAAGCCATGGAACGTTGAGAGAAAAACAAAAACGGGGGATTTTATTTGTTCGAACAGCACAACGACGCATCCTGACAACTTACCTTGCAAAATTCAATGCAATATTCTTTGCTTTTAAGGGCGGATTTGTCACCGCAGTGCCTTGTAAACAGATTGTCCAGAGCCGACACCAGAGTGTCACTTCCTACGTCCGCCATGCTCGTTATTCTGAGCAGCGCGTCGGTACAGTTGCCAGGTCTGACGGTAGCTATCCTTCTACTCAGTGTTCCAACCTGGCAACCCCAACAATGCACGGCTTCTGCACAGACCGTAACAACAGACTGGCTTTGTTTTTGTTTTTTTTATTTGGTATTCTAGCTTTTTTGTAATTAATGATTATGATTGTGATGATGATGATTATTATTATTGTTGTTATTACTATTATTATTACTATTTATTGTATTATGGTCTTATAATTATTATTATTTTATTATTAGGGTTTATTATTATTATTATTGTTGTCATCATTGTCAAGAATTTCCTTCGGGATCAGTAAAGTTATCTTATCTTATTGTTATGATTATTATTATATTTCCTTTGAATTATTAACATGATGCAGATATTTTGTGTAGTGTGTTTTCCTTCTACGATTACAAAAAAATACCTCCCTTATATAATACTATGTAGGCCTTGGGAAGTATTCTATATTCCTGAATATTATGTATGAATGTTTACTTCTTTGTACAACATCATAATACACTGAACAAAAATATAAACGCAACACTTTTGTTTTAGCTCCAATTTTTCATGAGTTGAAAGATCTTTTTCTATGTACACAAAAGGCCTATTTCTCTCAAATTTTGTTCACAAACTTGTTTAAATCTGTGTTAGTGAGCACTTCTCCTTTGCCGAGATAATCCATCCACCTGACAGGTGTGGCATATCATACAAATAATCTTCAAACTACAGTAAGGGAGGCACACATGTAAACACACGTAGGCTATATAAAAGTATTATGTTCATGATTTGCCATTTACCATCATTTAAAAACAATATTGTTTGTAGCCAATGTGCGGCGCCACAATACAATGTTTCAAATGAGCATTTGTCATTTGACAAAATGCAAAATTTACATTTTGTATTTTGATGGCATGTAAAGATTTGGTAGCAATGGTTATTTATAAAACCATTTGTTTCAAACCATTTATTTCAAACCCTTTTTTTTACCACCTTAAATTTTACGCTACTTTTTTAGCCTGATGTGTTTTAAAATATTGCATTTCAAGGAGACCAACCTGGTCAAATATAGTTTAAATGAATGAATGAATATTTATATAACTAAAAAAATACATGGGCCGCAATATGCAGAGAGCGATACATTGCAGTCCGGAATGTATCCTGTATCACTGGCCCTCAAGCTCACTGGCTCACTTGTCTGTTTCCCATGTTTGGAGGCTGTATGGGATGTATAGTTCTATTTCAAGAGCCTTGAGTGGGAGTTGTGTAATGAATATATCTCCACTAGTGTTTTGTTCACATTCATTAATCTGATGTCAGCCATGGTGGGCGGGGCCAGTGAACACCTGTGCAGCCTGTAGCAGTCCCATGAAGTATGCAGGTCATGTAATCTACGCACTTGCTGTTCCCACTCGCTGAGATCCCTGCATCAAACACCACAAAATGATTCAATCTAGGGATGCACTAATACCACTTTTTTTCAGACCAAGTACAAGTACAAGTACTTACATTTGGGTACCTGCCGATACCGAATACATATGAGTACTTTTATATTACAAACCGATGAGGTTTGTAATATACAAGGCATGCGCCAGGCGCCACCTATAGGTGAGGTGGTGTATTACACTAGGGATAGGATTATTAGGTAGTCAGTCGGATACTCGGTACCATGCGCAGTTGCTATTAAACAGCCATAAACGCCAACTCGGTTGCATCTCTTTATTTAAATATTCCTTGGCTAAGAATATTACAAGGTTAACGTTGCGTTGCCAAAGTGGTATCGGGTGTGGTTGTATCGGAGTAGTTTAACGACTACGAGTACGAGTACATGAGCACAGTATCGGACCGGATACTGGATACTGGTATCAGCATCGGTGCATCCCTAATTCAATCCATATCTTATTCATATATTATATTATGTTATTCATATATTATATTATATTATATTGTCCATATATCTTCAAACCTGTACAAAAGTTGTTTTCTTTCTCAGATTTTCGACTCACGCTCTCACTAGTTAATAGACATTGATAATCACTGTTGAACAAAAATAAATAGTTGGGAAATACGTTTTAAGAGAATGTAAATGGCCGAGAGTATGTATTGCAGAATTACAAACTAGAATCTACACAGTGGCCCAACAAGAAGTTCTGTTTAATTGCTATATACTACTCTTATTTACACATCTCAGAAGTAATGTATTTCAACATTGCTTACTCACCAACAAAGCTCAATGAATATGTTAAATATACAGTATCAGCAGAGGTATGCACCATTACCTCTCCTAACCAATAAAAAAATGAGAAAGGTCACACCTTCAAAGGTCACACCGACACCTTCGGTCAAACTGACATAATGATTGGCAATTTTAAAACCTTAAGATGAAGTTTATTGATTTTGCCTAGATCCCCAAAAATCGGTTGGTAATGGTGAATTTTCCCAATTCCAGCCCGGCAATGTCTCATTGCACTTGAATGCACTTCAATTCCACCAGGATCAATATCTGAACGGACTTCAATTAACTTTGAGGAGATCTTTAAGTGTATTAATAGGAATGGCTGGATTTCAATCTGTAACTATGTTGCGGCAGAGCTCAACCACTGAGCCAAAGCTATTTGGAATGAGTGCAAAGTATGCATTGGATATAAGTCCACACCAAACATTTAATCTTTGAAGAGACACGTTGGGACTGTAGTCACATAGTCTCTCATGTCATCATTTGATTATTTCCACAATTTCGCTCTCTTTGAGTAAGGTATACACATATGCATTTGTTGCGCTTAAGAGAGTCCATCAGTAATGATTGCAGGATTGCATCGAAACCTGCTTTGAATGAAGATTGTGTCTCTGAGGTATGCACTCAAAAACCATCGGGACTGAAAGGGTTTGTGTTCAAAGTCTAAAAACACAGAGCGGCTCATCCAAAAGGCCTTTTATATTCTTTTTATGTAAATAAATGTATGTACTTGAATGGAATTGTCTTGGGCAGTACCTGTTAAGGCTTTGCAGTTATACCTGCCAGTGGTGGATTCAGCACATCACAGCCCCTCAGCTCTAGTGGCTCCAGTGCGCTCTCTCTACAAGCTTGGCCATCACATGAACCCACCGTCACTCATCTGGGCCCAGAAGCTGCAGAACAGAGAGAGACAGACAGAGAGAGAGACAGAGAGGCAGAGGGCTAAGATCTGAGGGGAGTTCCAAAATACAAAAGAGGTTTTTCTGCTCGATGACAGATACTCTTTTTTTTACCGTTAGAAACGCAACAAAGCCGGACACAAGTGCAAAGACAAAGACTCAACTTGAATCCAACGTGCGTGTGTGTGTGTTCATGTAACTTGCCACAAGTGGAGGGCTTGTGTGGAGAGCCAGAAGTCCACAATGACTTGATATAACACGCCAAAATCATCAAAATCGGTCAGGTCAGGCGGTGGGTAGGACGGGGGCGGTACATTCATACTTTCCGAAATATTCAACATTTAACAGCATTTGTGCCCCATTGAAATGAATGGGGGTGAGTGTTCAAAATGTGTCCAAAACCACTCATATTCAACCTCTTCCCATTCATTCATACATTCAGGTAGAAACTCCATTCAAACATTAAAACGTTCAGGAAACTTGGATGAATTCACACATGATTTCACAATTTTCATAACATTCATACTTTTGACACAATTACAGTTCAGACTTAATTGATTTTTCAGCTCCTCAGACAGTTTAACATGGGTGTGTATTGCGTGGGTTAGAGCGGGTGACGTCAGGTTAGAGCGTGGAGCAGACGAAAAAAAAAAAAAATCTATTTTTAAAACTGCCATCCCGCCCACAATATTAACTCCACATACGTAATCTATACATCAAAATGTAGGTACACTCGTGACGGTCATTATCCGTATTATCTCATTAAATTACATGACAACAATGACGAAGCAGTTTTTGTCCCGCTTGTTATGTGGCGCCAATGGCAGTGACACCATAGCCACGCCCCCTCATCGCGCACACAGAAGGGGCGTGGCTATGGCGGTGATGCCGTAGCCACGCCCCCTCGCCAAACACAGAGACACACACACGTGTGTTTAGGGGGCGTTTATGCTGTGTGTGTGTGTGTGTGTGTGTTTTTGAGTATAGGCCTATGTATTTAATGTTGTGTTTATGCTGTGTGTGTGCTTTGTGTATGTAATTGTTGATTTAAGATCAAGACCTAGTAATGACCTTGCTAATACAAAAGTACAGTTTTATTTTTAGGTATTGTTAGTGTGCTAATGAAACATTACTTCAAAGTACATACGTGTATCTCTCTACTCCTCTCCTACACATCTGTGTGTGTGTGTGTGTGTGTGTGTGTGTGTGTGTGTGTTATTGCTTGCTTAGTAGGCACCCTCAAAATTTCCCTGGAATTTTTCTAGTTAGGGTGCCTTTGCAATGCAAAGCACACTATTACTCTCCTGCATACTTATCTTTTTTATTTATTCTTCCGTTTTTTCGGCGCGGAACTAGTCTCACAGCGTTGCCAGCACACACGCAAAAAATACATCAAAACGTGCGCCTTGACCGGGAATCGAGTGCTACTACTTTGTTTGTACATACCATTATTACTTTCCGAAATATTCAACATTTAACAGCATTTTTGCCCCATTGAAATGAATGGGGGTGAGTGTTCAAAATGTGTCCAAAACCACTCATATTCAACCTCTTCCCATTCATTCATACATTCAGGTAGAAACTCCATTCAAACATTAAAACGTTCAGGAAACTTGGATGAATTCACACATGATTTCACAATTTTCATAACATTCATACTTTTGACACAATTACAGTTCAGACTTAATTGATTTTTCAGCTCCTCAGACAGTTTAACATGGGTGTGTATTGCGCCGGGTTAGAGCGGGTGACGTCACGTTAGAGCGGAGCAGACGAAAAAAAAAAACACAATCTATTTTTAAAACTGCCATCCCGCCCACAATATTAA
>PIJE02003707.1:32174-35100 GCA_002895965.2 Coryphaenoides rupestris | reverse complement strand
CACCCTTTTAAACACATTTCCGCGACCTTAAGCAGCACTTTATTGTGGCGTGTTCGTTTGTCCAATCGGATTAGCGCGGACGCTAACCAGGAATCCATTTGAACATGATCTACCCCACGCCCGCCACCCCGCCCTCCCCCTCTGCCCTGGCCTGGCTGGGCCCGGCCCCCCCGACGGCTCCATTAGGTGTCATTGGTGTCCAGGAGCCCACACTGCCCACACACACACACACACACACACACACACACACACACACACACTCTCTCTCACACACACACACACACACACCTACACACACTCTCTCACACACACACTCACACACTCTCACACACACCTGATTGTCTTCCTCCTATGGCGCAGAATGTGTAAGTCGATGCGTCGTCGATAAGCACCCCGCAACACCATCACCACCACCACCACCACCACCACCACCATCACCACCATCACCACCATCACGGAGTCTTTCAAAAAGTAACACCCCTTATATTTGATGTGTTTTCCAAGCGAGGGGCCCGAGGCGCAGATCAAATCAGGGGCCCTCGGAGCGGGGGGGCGGCCCTAATGCGTTTAGACGGAGCCGAGACGCAACCTTAGACTCTCCTCCTCGCCTCTCCTCTCTCCTCGCCTCCTCTCCCCGGACGGGACCCTCTTCAGCACTCTCTTCTCTGGGTTCTTCCCGACGCTAAAGTGTTCTCGTCCCTCTCTCCCCCCCCCCCCCCCCCCTCTCTCGCCTCCCTTCCCGGCGTTCCGATGAGCCGCGTCGCCGGGGCCATGTACTCTCTGGTCTGTACTTACACACACACACACAGACACGCGGCATTCACCCGACACCTCGCCGCCCTCCACTCCACTCCACTCACCCCCTCGCTCTCAGAGGTTCTCAGACGTACGTCTCGATTGTTCGATGTGATTAATTGTTGTTCAAAGTTAAAAGTCTGAGGGATGGAAACAACCGATGAAGTTTTTTTACGATTCAAACATTTAGGAAGTTTTATTTGTCGCGTACACACACACACACACACATGCAGGATGTGCAGGGAAATGAAAAAAGGGTCGATGGCCCAACAATACAATACAAATAACACCAGTAACACGAATTGGAGGATTAGAATCAGAATAATCCACAATATTTACAGTATTTACAGCGAAAAGAGCAGCCGGAATGAAATGAAATCATCATCAGTTTTGGGGTATTCTGGGGGGGTGTGGGGGCAAACTGATGACAAAGCTGCAGAATGTAGCATGGGACCGTGAATAGCATTAAAGGCCCATTTGTCTGCATTACCTGGACGGGGAGGAGTTGCTTCCAGCAGGAGGAAGAAGAGTACAATAATGCGCCGGCTGGGGGGACGGCTCTACGAGGTTACACGCAGATGTAGTCCCAGATTCGATTGCCCCCGCGATGGAGAAATCCGCAAAGTAGAGACTGACTGAGACCCAGGGCCTCATGTTACAGCGTGACTGCATCAAGCGCCGCCGCCGCCATGCCGCCCAGGTACTGTGCTTCCTGTTAGCCTGTCTCTCTCGGTGTGTGGGTGTGTTTGTGTGTGTTGGGTTGTCTGTGTTGTGTGTTGTTTGCTGTGTGTCTTTCTGGTGTGTGTGTTCGTGGTGGTTTGTGTTTGTCGTCTTCTTGGTGTTGTGGGGTGTGTGTGTGTGTGTGTGCTGCGTTTGTGTGTTGTGTGTGTTGATGTGTGTGTGTGTGTGTGGTGTGTGTTGTGTACTGTGCTGTGTTTGGGTGTGTGTATGTGTGTGTCAATTGTCATGTTCAAGATCGGCCGATGTCTTAGTGATATCCCAAACGCCGTTTCATTCCACTTCTTCACAAAATACAGACCCGGTGTTCCACTACCTCAGAATGCCAGAAAGGTCTGCCATGGGTTCGCAATGGCGCGATTGTCCTCAGTTTACCCAAACCTGCTTGGATCCAGCTCTCAAGTCTGCCTATATAGAAAAAAATAACGTCGAGCACAACAGTGATTCCAGTCCTCATTTAAAATATTCACAGCCACATTTGAAGCTGCCACGGACTTGTTAGTAACATTTACAATGCTGTTCATGAAACACGTCATTAACTTTGCTATGTGTTTGTAATACTTTTGATTCCTGAACCCCGACGCCACAAACTATTTTTAGTGCGACGAAAAAATATGCGTTTGCAGGACGACGGGCATACTTCAAAAACGAAGGAGATTGAAAAGTTGTGAACGTGCAACGACAACGCAGACAACGAGCCCTCAGAATGACCGGCACTTACACTTAAGAAGGAACGTTGACTTCCTGGTATGTGAACCAGACAACCACCTGAACATGGAAGCACGGCTTAGGATGTCACGGAAATAGATCAATGTTCACGATGTGAAATCAGAATCAGAATCAGAATCGGAATCGGAATCCGAATGAGCTTTAGTGCCTCGGAAGGAATGTGCTTTTGTGCAATTGCTGCCTAACATTGAACATTAAACATAGAAATTAAGAAAGAATAGAATGAAATTCTAAAATATATGTAAAAATAAGCAAAAAGAAATAAGAAATAAAACTGTGCAATTTAAATAAAAGAAAAGATGTGCATTGCAAATAATACATGAATGAATAATAAAACGAATGAAATTTAGATTGAAACAGCAGATCTCAGGAGAGCAGAATCCAAAATGTTCCTTAAGAAAAGTCAAAGCTATAGCAAAGCATGAGAAGCCGAGGTGGGAGGGTGGGGATAGGGGATAGGGGGCGGGGACGGGGACAGGGAAGGGGCGGGGCATATGAAGAGGTAAACGAAAGGTGAAGTATTCCCTGCGTATTCCTGGCTGCCGCTGCCGGGACACTTTTGCTCTGTTCTGTTCTCGCTCTGTTCTGTTCAGTTCAGTTCTGTCCTGTCCTGTCCTGTCCTGTCCTGTTCGTGTTCTTGTCTCGGCCGACGAGCCGGGGTTGA
>PIJE02003707.1:22174-27174 GCA_002895965.2 Coryphaenoides rupestris | reverse complement strand
ACACATGTCAGCCATTTTTTTTTCCCCGCCCCTAGTTTCCTTTTTGATGAATTTCGAAATCGCTAGCGCGGGGTTCTCCCTTTATGGCTTTTTCGGTAACATGACCCGGGCGTAAAATACTAATTTGTCACATGACTGCGTCGTCGAGAGAGATATTCCAACCGTGGGGGGATTTGAATCGCGTGGAAATCAACACTTTCCCCGCGCAGCTTTTTGAAGGCCTGATTGCAGGACCCGGCTCAATTAAAGTCACATTGTGTCCCCTGTCCATCAATCACGGGCGCTAACGGGGCTAAATTCTCGGGGCGAATATTACTCTTATCTGATTTTCCTGGCATCGAGCTTTCGGTTAGAAACGGGGACAATTTATCACAAGCCCCCGTACGACACAACATAATGAGGCATAATAAACAGGAGGGGGGGAGCCTTTTAGAGCGATTTAGAGTAAAACCCCCCAAAAATGAAACACTGGCGGTTCTGTCGGGGGACCGCCATAGAGAATGCTGTTCAGTCTGTTCAGCGTCGCTGTCGGGCTCCTCGGGAACATGATGGAATGAGTGTGGAACCAAAGCGATGGGCAAGCGGCGGGCCAGAAGCGGGGCCTGCGGAGGGCCTGCAGTGGGCCAGCAGCGGGCCTGCGGAGGGCCTGCAGAGGGCCTGCGGAGGGCCAGCGGAGGGCCTGCAGTGGGCCAGCAGCAGGCCTGCGGAGGGCCTGCGGAGGGCCTGCGGAGGGCCTGCTGCAAGCGTCTGCTGCACGTACGTTGCCACCAAGCGACCCGTCAGCCCTTCCCCTTTGTTCTGTTAGCTGTATTTTGTATTTTTCTTCCTGGTTTCGTGTTTTGATCATCAGGTGGTCGACTTGTACGCAAGCGAGGTAAAAAAAAAAGAAAGAATGTGTTCATGGAATGTGTTGATATCGTGCAGATTGTAGAGATATGATCAAATTCCTTCTGTTGTTTTTTTTACTTCACACTCACACTTACTTACCCACACACAGATACTGAGGAAAAACAACCCAGAAGAAAATATGAAATTCAAATCAAACCGAAGCCACAAGCTATTTCAAGTGCAGTGTGTGACTACCAACACACGAGAGACCGTATTCAAATCTGGGAACATATTTTGTTGTTTTTTTCTCGGTTTTTTTGTTGCACCGAAGGTTTATGAAAAATGCATCTATTCATTTATTATTTTCATTGAACCTGTATTAAAAGACAGACTCGACCCTGTACAACCACTTCGGCGGTTCGTCCGCCTTGAGTTTCCATTTCCATAATTTAATTGAGGTCAGAAAAAGGCGGGAAGAAAAAAAACCGAAAGCGAAACTTACAGGGCAGTGACTTCTCATACGCCATACGTATGTTTGCATGTGCGTGTGCGTGTGTGTGTGTGTGTGTGTGTGTGTGTGTTACACAATCCTTTACCATGCTGGGGTCAAGCCTCACTGATTATTCACGGCAAGACAGACGAAGAGAAGAAGAGAAGGGAAAAAGAAAGAAGAGGGAAAAAAAAGCATTAGCAGCAACGACTGACGCTGACAAGCCTCCGTCTCCGCTGGCCTCCGCTCGCCTCCAATTTGTCTCGCAGCGTGAAGAAGCCCTTCCTCTTCCTCAGCACCCAGGGCCGGTCTGTTTCCCACACACGGGTCCCCGGGAGGTGAAGGGAGCGACCGCCAACGAGCGCTGCAGCGGGCTCTTTATGGAGGTTAAAGAGGGAAGGGAAGGAGATGAAGGGGAGATGGATGGAGAGCCCAGGAGGTCCCCGGAGTGGGCGGTCCCTCTCGCAGCAGCGGCAGCGGAGTAGATCCGGGCCTCCGCGGGGGCCCCCGATTGACTCCGCCCCCCCCGCTCGCCGCCTCGTCTCCTCCTCCTCCTCCTCTTCCTCGTCCTCCTCCTCCTCCACGGCGGCGGCGCTGGATGGAAGCTAGCGCGCAGGTGACCGACCGGGTTGAACCCATCAGGGCTGATGCGTGAGCGAGGCTTGCAGGGAGGGAGGAGCCTATCGCATCGCATTGCATCACATCGCACGGCATTGCAGGCGGGCAGGGAGGCGGACAGCCCTCCCCGGGGGTCCTGGGAGTGAGAGAGCTGATTGGAGAGATCGGAGGGAGGACCCCTCTGAGGTGCCTCCCCACCCCACCCTGGGTATCAGGAGACGCTCCTGTCAGAGAGAGCTAAGGATAGAGTGAGTGAGAGAGAGAGAGATGGAGAGAGCGAGAGAGAGAAAGAGAGGAAGACAGAGAGAGATGGAATGAGGGAGAGTGATGGAGAGGGAGAGAGGGAGAGAGAGAGCTAAAGGTAATTGAGAGCGAGAAAGAAAGAGAGAAATTGAGAGAGAGAGATGGATGGACAGAAAGAGAGAGCTGGAGAGAAAGATAGAGAGAGAGCTAGAGAGAGAGAGAGAGAGAGAGAGAGAGAGAGAGAGAGAGAGAGAGAGAGAGAGAGAGAGAGAGAGAGGAGAGAGAGAGAGAGAGAGGAGGAGAGAGAGGAGGAGAGGGAGAGAGAGAGAGAGAGAGAGGAGGAGAGAGAGAGAGAGAGAGAGAGAGAGAGAGAGAGAGAGAGAGAGAGAGAGAGAGAGAGAGGGAGGAGAGAGGTGGAGGGAGAGGGAGAGAGAGAGGGAGAGAGATGGAGGGAGAGAGAGAGAGAGAGAGAGCTAAAGGTTGGGTGGTTCAGAGAGGAGGTAGCTCCTCGCTGCAGGCAGCAACTCCCACGGGGAGCAAGGAGAGCTAGGTGAGGTTTGAAGGCCACGTGCACACACACACACACACACACACACACACACACACACACACACACACACACACACGACACACACACACACACACACACACACACACACACACACACACACACACACACACACACACACACACACACACTATCTCTCTCACACACACACACACACACACACACACACACACACATCCGCAGAAGGATAAACTATTATATAGTGTTTCTATACAAACACAAAAAGTACACACATTGCTTCCCCTCCCGCTCCCCCTCCCCCTCCCCCTCCCCCGCCCGATGCTTGGCAATCTCCTGCGTTGTCATGGGAGCGGCGGTGTCAACGAGATATGGGTTCATATCAAACACAGCGCCTCACAGCTCCGCCTCCGTAACCCTGCCTTGTTTAGCATTCACCGCCCTAGCGCCCCACTCTGTGTGTGTGTGTGTGTGTGTACGTGTGTGTGTGTGCGTGCACGTGTGTGTCTGTGTGTGTGTGTGTGTGTGTGTGTGTGTGTGCACGTGTGTGTGTGTGTGTGTGTGTGTGTGTGTGTGTGTGTGTGTGCGTGTGTGTGTGTGTGTGTGTGTGCGTGTGTGTGTGCGTGTGTGTGTGTGCGTGTGTGTGTGTGTGTGTGTGTGCGTGTGTGTGTGTGCATGTGTGTGTGTGTGTGTGTGTGTGTGACAGGCGGTAATCAGTAATCTGTTTTTTTCGTCCAGTTTGTAAAAACAGCAAAGAAGGCATTAAACATTAAAGTAGAGAGAAATAGAATTAGTTTATTTTACTTTATTGTAATTATTAGGGTCAAAATATTCCACAGAATTTTATATTTTGGTGCTTTTTAAAAATATCATTCTTAAAATTATGATATTATATGAATACTGACAGGAGGAGCAGCAAATAGACCACATGGAAAATTGGTTGGTTTATTTGTATTTTTTAAATATTATTATTTTAGATAATTCTTTTTTCACTCGATGGTTACATTTTCTGTCTTTTTTTAAGAGCTCGTGAAAGAACAATATTTCAAACTACGACAATGTTAACATAAATGAAGTGAAACTCAATGCATATTAAAAAAAATATATATATGATAATCGTAACAAATTATTTTAAAAAAGTAATTAAATTATCGACATTTGTATCAGTGCATAATTACATCACAAGATACACCAAAAATGCCTTCCAAATTTAAATTAATCAGAGCTGAAAGCAACTATGTGCAAAGGTACAGACCTCCCCACCTGGTACAGACCCACCTACCTGGTACAGACCCACCTACCTGGTACAGACCACCCCACCTGGTACAGACCCACCTACCTGGTACAGACCACCCCTCCTGGTACAGACCCCCCACACATGGTACAGACTTCCCCACCTGGTACAGACCTCCCCACCTAGTATGGACCACCTCCTGGTACAGACCCCCCCACCTGGTACAGACCTCCCCACCTGGTACAGACCTCCCCAACATGGTACAGACCCCCCCAACATGGTACACACTTCCCCACCTGGTACAGACCCCCCCACCATGGTACAGACCTCCCCTCCCGCCTATCCCTGGTATCTCTGCCACTCTTCCATCTGGCCCTTCCCTTCCCCTCTGCTGTCTCTGAGTTGTTTCTTCCTCTTGACTTATTCTACATAAATTATTGAGCGGCTAATTTGGTCTCCGGGCCCAGTGAGACGCGCGGCCATGACAGCTTTATCTATTAGACTAAACCTAATGACAGCCCTGTTCCGCCTCCTTCCTTCTGCCTGCATGTGTGTGTGAGAGGGGAGAGAGTGTGTGTGTGTGTGTGTGTGTGTGTGTGTGTGTGTGTGTGTGTGTGTGTGTGTGCGTGTGTGTGTGTGTGTGTGTTGTATGTGTATATGTTTGTATGGTGTTGTGTGTGTGATGTGTGTGTGTATGTGTGTGTGTGTGTGTATGTGTGTGTGTGTGTGTGTGTGTGTGTGTGTGTGTGTGTATGTGTATGTGTGTGTGTTGTGTGTATATGTGTGTGTGTGTGTGTGTGTGTGTGTGTGTGTGTGTGCACACCAGTGTATGCGTGTGTGTGTGTGTGTGTGTGTGTGTATTCGTGCACACACACCATATATACTGCACATGCCTGCATATGTGTGCTTGTGTGTGTGTGTGTGTGTGTGTGTGTGCTCCATCGCACGGCTATCCATCCATGCTTGCATTAGCGTGTGTGAGTGTGATTGTGTGCGCGTGCGTGCGCGTGTGTGTGTGTGAGTGTGTGCGTGTGTGTCTTTCGTGTGAGAGCGTGTGTCAG
>PIJE02003707.1:10000-12500 GCA_002895965.2 Coryphaenoides rupestris | reverse complement strand
GTGTGTGTGTGTGTGTGCGTGCGTGCGCGTGTGTGTAAACTCTCCCAGCTGTGTGTTGGCGGGAGGGAGAGCCGGGGACGGTATCGTCATCATCATCATCCTCACCCTCCTCCTGGCGGTCATGAGGTGGGTGTTTGGGTCGCCGGTGCCAGCGATCCGGACTCATTAGGAGCCGCCGTCTCTCTCTCTCTCTCTCTCTCTCTCTCTCTCTCTCTCTCTCTCTCTCTCTCTGCAGCATTACCATACAAGGTGAGGGGCCCGTCGCTGGCACCCGACCGCCACCGCCGCCTTGTTTCAATTACCCTGCAGACCAACCACCATCCCAGGTACCACAACCAGGCTCCGGCCCTGCAGAGAGACAGAGTGACACAGAGAGACAGAGAGAGAGAGAGAGACAGAGAGACAGAGAGACAGAGAGAGAGACAGAGAGAGACAGAGAGAGACAGAGAGACAGAGAGACAGAGAGACAGAGAGACAGAGAGAGACAGAGAGACAGAGAGACAGAGAGAGAGGAGAGACAGAGAGAGACAGAGAGACAGAGACACAGAGAGACAGAGAGAGAGAGATAGACAGAGACAGAGAGAGAAAGAGATAGAGAGAGAGGGGGGGTTGGAGAGAGAGTGAGGGGGGAAAGGGGGTGGAGAGGGAGAGAGAGAGAGAGGGGGGAAGGGGGGTGGAGGGGGGAGGGACATAGAGGGAGGGAGAGAGCGAGAGAGAGGGAGAGGGAGAGGGAGAGGGAGATAGAGGAAGAAAGAGAAAGAGAGAAAGAGAGGGAGAGAGAATGGGGGGTTGGAGAGAGAGAGAGGAGGGGAAGGGGGGAGGATGATAGAAGGAGCGCGAGAAAGAGGGAGAGAGAGAGAGAGAGAGAGAGAGAGAGAAGGGAATGGAGGGAGAGAAAGAGAAAGAGAAAGGGAGAGGGGTTGGGGAGGGTGGAGAGAGAGGGGGTAGAGGTGAGAGGGAGGAAGAGAGTATGAGAGAGAGAGGTGGGGGAATGGAGAGAGCCGGGGGGGAGAGAAGAGGGAGAGTGAGAGTGAGAGTGAGAGTGAGGGGGAGAGAGGAACAGAGAGAGAGGGAGAGAGAGGGAGAGAGAGAGAGAGGAAGAGAGAAGAGAGAGAGAGGAGAGAGTGAGGGAGAGAGAGAGTGTGTGTTACAGAAACCATGTCCCCTGAGAACATGCTTGTTTTATATGAAAACAATTGTAAAACAAAGGAAAGTGCGAGTTTGGCAAACAGCTTTGTGTTCAGTAATATCTTTTTTTTTTTTTTTCACCACAAACCTGTGTTAACTATTAAAAAGTGGTCTTTTATAGGCCAGTTCCTCACTTTGATTTTACGCGATGTGTCAGCCCTTGTTAAAACGTTGGAAGAGATCGGGAGAGTTGGAGAGCGAGCATCCCACTGTGTACACACAGGGTCACACAGTGTCATTAGCTGCACTCAGAACTGGCAGACGTGCAGCGTTGCATGACTGTTGCTGTACGACTGATCCTTGCCTGCCTGACCCTTGCGTGCCTGATCCTTGCCTGCCTGATTCTTACATGCCTGATTTTTGCCTTGTCTTTGCCTGCCTGATTCTTGTCTGCCTGATGCTTCCATGCCAGATCCTTGCATGCCTGATTCTTGCCTGATTCTTGCCTGTTCCTTGCACACCTGATCCTTGTATGCCCGATTCTTGCACACCTGATCCTTGCCTGCCTGATCCTTGCCTGCCTGATTCTTGCCTGATTCTTGCATGCCTGATCCTTGCACGCCTGATTCTTGCATGCCTGATCCTTGCATGCCTGATTCTTGCCTGATTCTTGCCTGATTCTTGCCTGATCCTTGCATGCCTGATCCTTGCACGCCTGATCCTTGCACGCCTGATCCTTGCACGCCTGATCCTTGCCCCTGATCCTTGCACGCCTGATCCTTGCCTGATTCTTGCCTGATCCTTGCATGTCTCATCCTTGCCTGATTTCCCAGCGACCGGCTGCTGCACAGCTCCGCCCACCCCCCCCCCCCCCCCCCCCCCCCCCCCCAGCTCGGCCCTGCAGAGCAACCTCCACCAGGAGTTTAGGGGAATGACATCACAGGTAATGAGTCCACAGTGGAGGTAAAAAGGGGGGGCGGAGGGTCCAATCAGGGATCATTATATTCATCAGGAGATCACTGTAATGGATCCTGATTGGAGGGGAGGCAGATGCAAAGGGGGCTGGCAGATGCAATGTATTGTATGGCATCATCACCGAACTGTCCTCGGGGGCGACGATAGCGAAGCAACAGATCCATATAAAGACAGCGTTCTGTTCTGTTGTGTAAGTACAAGACAAGATGGATTTCGCTTATTGTCGGGTCTGTGTGGTGTAAATGTGTAAAGACATTTTTTTTTGTAATGTACAGTACATTGTTGAGGGCTGTTCTCTGACCTGATGTGACCCGTGTTAAATATTCATGTGTGTAAATTTGAGTGATCCCTGATTGAAAGGAAAATATCACGGTGTTCCTCCGTGGTCTTCATCATG
>PIJE02003707.1:0-2500 GCA_002895965.2 Coryphaenoides rupestris | reverse complement strand
GCCGTAAGGTTGGATGGCACGCACGGCGGCGAACGCACTAGGATGGTGGGGGGGGGCTGGGGGGGGGGGTGGGGGTGGGGGGGGGGTGTGTCAACCAACAACAGAGCAACAGACACACACACACACACACACACACACACACGGAGAGTTTGGGTCTGTCTTGACATCTTTGAAGGTTAAAAGATTGTAACTGTCTGTCTGTGTCAATCACGCCATTCAAAGGTCACGGTGGGTCTATTTTTCATTAATTATGGCTTCTGATGTCTGGAGGAGGAGGAGGAGGAGGAGGAGGAGGAGATCGCCCAGAGACCTGTGGGTTTCTACTCTCGGTTCACACACACACACACACGCACGCACACACACACACACACAACAACACAACAACAGGCCGCCTCAACCACCTCCACTGTTGCCACAGATCCAGATATTTATGAGGCATATTAACAACAAGGCCTCATGGATAATAAAGAACACCTCGCGCGCTTCAAAGTCTCGCCTTTTTACGTCATTTGTTTGGACCCCGGGAACAAAATAATTGGTGTGCGTTTCGTTTGTTTGTTTCTTTGTTGTTTCCCACATTTTTTTTTTTTTGCCGGCAGTCGGCGGGTAGATTGCGGCGTCTCTATTGTAAAACGTTTTAAAAGGTCCCCTATTATGACACCAGGTGTGAACGCCGTTTCGCAATTGCCACGTGACTACCGTCTCGTGACATCACAAGTGGGAACGTCCACTGTCCTCCTAGATGTGCGCCGACTAGATCGGTTTTACCTGTCACCGGTACGGTCCACCGGGTAGGCCGGTAGACCACGATCTAGTAATCGTAACATCTCGGGCGGATATTCCCACTTGTGATGTCACCAGGCGGTAGTCACATGGCAATCGTGAAACGGCTCGCGACGGCGAATCACGCTCACACCCGACGGTACGATATGTCCGCTTTAATGTGGATATTTAATGTATACCTCAACGACCTCGAATTCAGAGTGAACACCAGAGCGGACAAACCGCTTGACTCCAAAGTCAAACTTCACAATCTTTGACTCAGCCTTGATGTTGGCGGACGTGAGATCATATTAGCATAATGCCGTATTCGTGGAGAATATAATAGATAATTGACACTAATAGCCTCATGTATATCCATCATAATGTCACTAAAATCATATTTAAGTGATGTGAATTGCGTTAGTCACGAACTCTGAATAGCGTGAGAGTTCTCCGGGTTCTCCAAACTGCTCAGAATAGATTGTAAAACGCTCTTTTATTAGATCCTATCCCTTTTCAACGTATTTAATGTCGCTCTCTCTTTCAGCGTTGCCTAGCAGCAGATCTCTCTCTCTCCATGTCGCTCTCTCTCGCTTTGGAAAACCACGTGTGGGAGTGTGTGTGTGTTTGGTGGGTGGAGCTACAGCCTCACCTGGCCCTGTTAGAGTCTGGGGGTGGGTGGAGCTACAGCCTCACCTGGCCCTGTTAGAGTCTGGGGGTGGGTGGAGCTACAGCCTCACCTGGCCCTGTTAGAGTCTGGGGGTGGGTGGGGCTACAGCCTCACCTGGCCCTGTTAGAGTCTGGGGGTGGGTGGGGCTACAGCCTCACCTGGCCCTGTTAGAGTCTGGGGTGGGTGGGTGCTACAGCCTCACCTGGCCCAGTTAGAGTCTGGGGTGGGTGGGTGCTACAGCCTCACCTGGCCCAGTTAGAGTCTGGGGTGGGTGGAGCTACAGCCTCACCTGGCCCAGTAGAGTCTGGGGTGGGTGGGCTACAGCCTCACCTGGCCTGAGTTAGAGTCTGGGGTGGGTGGGAGCTACAGCCTCACCTGGCCTGAGTTAGAGTCTGGGGTGGGTGGGGCTACAGCCTCACCTGGCCCGTTAGAGTCTGGGGTGGGTGGAGCTACAGCCTCACCTGGCCTGAGTTAGAGTCTGGGGTGGGTGGGGCTACAGCCTCACCTGGCCCAGTTAGAGTCTGGGGTGGGTGGGGCTACAGCCTCACCTGGCCCAGTTAGAGTCTGGGGGTGGGGCTACAGCCTCACCTGGCCCAGTTAGAGTCTGGGGGTGGGTGGGGCTACAGCCTCACCTGGCCTAGTTAGAGTCTGGGGGTGGGTGGGGCTGCACGCCTGTGGTGCATTGGCTAATCAGTGCACCACAGGTTAAGTCAGCCATCAACACACACACACACACACACACTCAGGAGAGCACAAGCATGCTAGCTAAGATCCCCCTGCTCTGTCAATTCATGATCAAAACTTACCAATAAATGAGAATTTACACCAATAACTGCCTTGTCCTTTACTGGTAAACTTCACTGAACATGACATATACGACAAATGACAAGGATCCGATAAAAACACTGAAGGTGGACACTAAATGTCCGACAACAAGGACAGACAAGGGCAGCAAGGAAGGGAGCAAACTACAGGTGAGGGGCGGGGGTCAAAAAGGTCAACATGAACAGAACAACATGAGGGGAACAAGCGTGGGGAACAAAGGCACATCGTGACACCCCCACCCGC
>PIJE02003706.1:32500-35105 GCA_002895965.2 Coryphaenoides rupestris | reverse complement strand
CATTTCGGAAGAGACGAGACGTCGACGAGATCTTTATCTTCTCCGGCGATATCGGTTTCAAAGAAACAAAAGGCAAACGATGGCTGTTGCTCGCTTACACGCCAGTCTCAATTTTGTTGTGTTGTGTGCCACGACGTTTATGTGTGTGTGTGTGTGTGTGTGTGCAAAATTACATTGACGTAAACACAACCGTATCACATGACTGTCAGTAGGCCCCCGCCATGTTATGCCCAGCATGTCAACATGTGGACCAGGAGGCTCACTGGGATCTAATTGACGTCGTCGCGTCGTCTCCAGTATCTCGGGTTGCACAAGTTTTTCGTTTTCCCCCTCGAAAAATAAAAACTCCCACGGTGGGCCTGTGGGGCGTATCGCTGCAGGACCCTACAGACAGACAGACATTGTTACTGAACGGGGTGGCTTGTGATTGGTGAGCGTGAGGGAGGCGAGGGGGAGAGGGAGGCGGAGGGGGAGAGAGGGGTGAGGGAGAGAGAGGTGAGGGAGAGAGGGAGGAGGGAGGAGGGGAGGGAGAGGGGAGGGAGGAGGGGAGGGAGGGAGAGGAGGTGGAAGGGAGGGGGTGAGGGGAGGGGAGAGGGGGGAGGGAGGGAGGGAGAGAGGGAGAGGGAGAGGGAGGAAGGGGAGGAAGGGAGGAAGGGGAGGGGGGGAGGGGAGAGGGGAGAGGAGGAGGGAGGAGGGAGGAGGAGAGGAGGGGGGGTGAGGGAGGGAGAGGGAGGCGAGGGGGAGGAAGGGGAGGGAGGGTGAGGCGAGGGGTGGAGAGCGGGGTGCTGGGGGAATCTGGTTTGGATTCCACCGGGTGGGTGACCTTGCTTGCTCCCACCCTGAGGGAGTGTAAGATAACAAGCCTCCACCACCACCACCACCACCAGCACCACCAGCACCACCGCGGGCCCCCCGACGAAGGAGCCTCCACGCGGATGCTCATTACTGAGATCATTACGACCCGTTCACTTGCCGGCGAGGAAAATGGCGACAGGAAGAAACACCACAAACTATTTCACGCTATGGACCGGAGAAGTATATACTCGTCGACGTCCACCGACGGGGGAAAAAAGAGGCAGAAATTAGATCTTTAAGTTCTTGCTGTCAAAATCATCCATTTGTCTTCCATTTTGGGCCGCAATACTATACTATACTATAGTGACACTGAGACGTGAACCTGGGAGCGTTTCCGTTTTCTTTTGTGGACATTTATTCCTCATATTTTAGTCACCCGAAAGTTAGAGAGAGAGAGAGAGAGAGAGAGAGAGAGACAGAGAGAGAGAGAGAGAGAGAGAGAGAGCATAGATATATCTCCCGCTGGAACAAACCAACACCCCCACTACCCCCCAAAAAAAGCAAAGCTCGAGATCGACGTTACACAATCCCTTTTTGTGCCGTGAGGTATTGGCTTCTCCGGGGCCACAGCCATCCATAGCAGTGTTCCTTGAAGCAGTGACTCAACAGAGGGGGGTCTGAATAAAAGATGTCTCCCCTCTCTCTCTCCCTCTATCTCTCTCTCTCTCTCTCTCTCTCTCTCTCTCTCTCGGCGTTGTCGACGGCTGTACCTGGGAGCGAGAGAGAGAGAGAGAGAGAGAGAGACATACGGACCAGCAGTTCACTTTCCTACTGCACCCTCAAACGGAATTCAAATGTTTAGATTCCCGTCTTTTTTACCTTTTTTTTTTGTTGCCCAAATCCTAACTCCGGGGGCTCTCGGTCTCTACGTGCTTCAGCAGCAGATCGGGACTCCTTCTGGGAGGTGTGGGGCAGTGGATTATAAAGCTGTTTCCAATATTGCCCCCCCCCCCCACCACCGGAGCGTTGTCCACCGAGAAGTACGGCGGCAAGATCGGCCTACCGGTTGAGACAGTCCCCACTGGGTAGGCTGGTGGTGGCTGGTATTAACGATCTGTCCGGCATACTTCTAGGTTCGATGGACCCCCCCCGCTTGTGATGTCGAGTGGCGGTACGATTTCATTGAAACATTAAATCATCGATGTTTTTTGTGTGTGTATCTGTGTGTGTCCCGGTGTGTGTGTTTCCGACGCTCCGTTTGCCTTGTCCTCTTTTTAAACCGTTCCGTGCTTTATGGACGCGTTTTTTTGGGAGGGAGGGCGAAGGCGGGGTGGGCGACGGGGGGAGGGGAAGGAGGAATGGGGGAGGGAAGATTTCTCTCCCTTCCCGACGGCCGCCCCCGCGAGACGGGCCCATCCGTTCCCCACCGTTATTAATTAGAGTAATGCGCGCCGACAGCGGCGGCGACGGCGGCGGCGGCGATGACGGCGTTTGTTGGATGTGCCGTAAAGATCGGATGACGCCGAAGAAGACGAAGGTGCCGGTGCAAGTTTTTCTTTATATTCCTCGGCGGCCGGAGGGCTAATCCGACTCCGGGGAGCGGTCGAGGCGGGCGAGTCGACGCAAATTTTTTGCCGACCCTGCCGTGTAACTCTAGCGCTGATGTATGTGGTCGTCCTGCCGCCGCTAAAACTTTTCTCCTCATATATTTCCATGAAGGAATACTTAACGTGTGTGTGGTGTGCGTGTGCGTGCGTGTGCGTGTGTGCGTGTGTGTGTGTGTGTGTGAATGGTTTTGCCATATGGTGGA
>PIJE02003706.1:0-30000 GCA_002895965.2 Coryphaenoides rupestris | reverse complement strand
ATCACCACCACCGCCACCACCAAGGTCTAATGATCTCTCCCAACTGAGAGGAACAGATGTATTTTTTAGATGTTAATTAACGAAGCGTCCCTTCTTATTTCCCCTTGACTCCCGACACGACTCGTCCCCGCGGTCACGTGTACGTGGGTCACATGCGAGAACAACGCAGAAGGCGGGGCGGACGAATCCACGCCATCCCATCAGCACCTCGTTTGCTATTCCCTTTTCGCCCCGGCCGACGACGTCCTTCCGGGCTCTTTGTGTTAAGGAGACACTGGCTTTTCTCTCTCTCCGTAATCACGGATTCGCTTCCCGGTCGGTGCTCACGCCGTGGATGTTCTCTCCGGCCTTGTCGGGGGGGGGTCCCGAGTTCACCGCGCGGTGGAATCGGAATCGCTCGGGGTGGGCCCCCTAGCGGGTGGGTGGGTCGGAGTGCGTTGCCGGATGTTAATTAATCATAAAAGACACCGGCGCGGACCCCTCCGTGATCCGGCCCTATTCTCTTTTTCCGACGTCGGGGGGCCCCGAGAGTTAACGGGGGGATATCTGAGCTCCGACGTCTCCGAACGACCGCTCCGACGACTCGCGGATCGCGCCTGAGGACTCAATCTGGGACAGACGCGTGCCGCCGTACGCCGTCGGCATTTCCCTCCTCTGCTCTATTCTCTCCGTACGGATCGGATATCTCTCTGTTCCCCTGCCCTCAAATAATACCCGGCGCCTGCCTGCCTGCCTGCGTCTGCGTTGATTCGTGTGCGGCGTGATTCGTAGCGACGGCTCGGCACGCGTGTGTGTGTGTGTGTGTGTGTGCGTGTGTGTGTGTGTGTGTGTGTGTGTGTGGAGGGAAACAGCCGAATACAGCAGCGGCGCGGCAGGCACGGGTCTCACCCAGATTAGAACACACCTCGATGGGATCCCTCACGCTGAATACATCCACTTTGATCAGACGCCGCCGACATCCAGGAAAAAAAAATCTTTATCTCTATTGGCATGAATAATGAAGAGCTCCCGTGAAAAGTGGAGAGAGAGACAGAGATGGAGACGGAGATGGAGACGGAGATGGAGATGGAGATAAAACAGCCAGAAACACAACTGTGCAGAGGAGATTTATCGAGAATTGTGGTTCAGTTTGTGGTTTGTTTCGGTTAACTTTAGTTTAGTTTAGTTTTAAGTTTCACTTAATTCACGTACTTGCGTGCGCGCTTGTTGCCCGCCTGAGACCGCCCGGGGTTCGATTCCCGCCTCGCGTGTCCGGCGCGAACCCTTTTGTCAATCCAACTCCTCTTGTCCGTAAACATTCAAAAAAGAATAAATCATTATGATCCTAATGCCTGTTCGGAAGCATTTTCAAACCACCCTCCCGGTTCAATAGTCAAATCAGGGCGGAATGAATGGAACTTTCTGTTTACACCGCGGCTGTGAAACAACAACGACACTTGTTTGTGTCGGTGGCGGTCTCTCTCGCTTGTGAAAGAAAAAAACGGAACCGTGTTGAGAAATGTCATTCGGTCGCTTTTCGGACGAAGGAAATAAAAATCAGGTTGCATCAGCGGAGCACACAACACACAAACAAAGCAACAAAAACCAATCTGGCAACAACACAAGACAACACAACATAATTCAAGGTTTTCGTCGCGATGGGTAATTTGGACACGAGGCCTCGATTTGATCGGATGTCTTTGTCGTCCGATTTCCAAGCGTTTTGCCGTCGCCGCTAAGCTGAGAACAACGGTTTGTTCGCCGCGCGGTCGTGATTGAGTTCGCCGATTGTTAATGGACGGCGCGCACACACTCGCTTTATTACTGATATACAGTATTTATATACGCCGCTCCATTTGGGCTCGATATACTACAGCACTCGCTCGCGCTCCAAAAAAAAACATTCACGAAAATTAACGACGGAAGGGAGCCGTCATTACTCTTCGGGCATTAGCAATGCGCTACCTCGTCCAACGCCATCGCTCACCGTCAGGCCGGAAGACGTGAAATTAATGCCTCCTGAAAGTTTCTGATCCTCCCCCCACCCTCACCCGCCCCCCCTCCCTCACCCTCCACTTAGGGGAATGAGTTGATTTTGAATGCGAAAAATCCTCCCGCAAACTTTTATCGTACATTTATATACGACAGTGGAGCGCGGTGGGGTTTTCGTTCGTTTCGTGGCGCTTTTCAGGACGTAGAGCCGCACAAACGTTTGACTCGCTTGGACTTGCCGGCCGTTTAGCTGAGACATCAAACCGTCGACCGTCGACCGACCGCACGACCGTCATCTTTGTGATGATGCCACGGATGGCACTGGAGACACTGGGAGGCGACAGTAGGCTGGGGACCGCAGACTGCAGAGCGGCGGAGAGGTTTGACTTCACTGCGGTGGCCTTTGTCTGAATGAAAAGCCGCCCGTGTGATCGTACTGCAGGTCAAACCGTATATATATATACATATATATATACATATATATATATATATATATATATATATATATATATATATATATATCTGAACGGACGCCAGCCATGCAGTCTTGATTCTTCAGGCCCCAGAAGAAACGCCAGCTTGCTTTCTCACGAGAAGAAAGCAGTGTGACCTGGTCAGGACTCTCGGTCATCTCTCTTTGTCTCCCTCTCCCTCTCTCTCTCTCTCTCTCTCTCTCTCTCTCTCTCTCTCTCTCTCTCTCTCTCTCTCTCTCTCCTCTCTCCCTCTCTTGTCTTTCTCTGTCTCTTTCTCCCTCTCCCCCTCTCCCCTTTTCCCTTTATCTCTCTCTCTCGCCCCCCTCCCTGTCACTCTCCTTCTCCTTCTCTTTCTCTCTCTCTCTCTCTCTCTCTCTCTCTCTCTCTCTCTCTCTCTCTCTCCCCCTCTTTGTCTGTCTCCTTCTCTTTATCTCTCCACCTTCTCCCTCTTTCTTCTTTTCTCTTTTCTCTTTTTGTCTTTATAGCTCTTTCTCTGTCTTTTTCTCTCTCTCATTGTCTCTCCTGTCTCTATTTCTTTCTTTCTCTTCCAGCACATCGCGGGGGGGGGGGGGGACGGACGGTATAATAAAAGACACCATGCTCTCCCTCTCTCCCTCCCTGCCTCCCTCCCTCCCTCCCTCCCTCCCTCCTCTGGGCATGGGGAGCAGATAAGTTGTCTTGCTCCGAGTGTGTGAGGCATGATCAAAACGGGAGTCCATCCTCAGGCCACCGGGGAGAACGGCTCCTACCAAGCAGAGAGAGAGAGAGAGAGAGAGAGAGAGAGAGAGAGAGAGAGAGAGAGAGAGAGAGAGAGAGAGAGAGAGGAGAGAGAGGAGAAGAAAGACAGACAGACAGACAGACAGAAAGGCAGGGAAGCAGAGAGAGAAGGCACCCTTTCCTCGGAGCGGGGTGTACAGTATGTTTTAGAGAGAGAGAGAGAGAGAGAGAGAGAGAGAGAGAGAGAGAGAGAGAGGGCATACTGTAGAGTGGGTTGTGGCCACGTTGATGGAGTCAGTTCTACTCTTCTGTTGTTACGGAGGCAAATGTGTGGACGTTAGTCATACCGAAGGGCGAGGGAGTTGAGTCGGACGGGTTGACGTGGGGATGGGAGGAGGATGGGAGGAGGATGGGAGGAGGATGGGAGGATGGGAGGAATCGGAGCGAGCTTGAAAGAGACGCTTGTTTTATGCAGGATGCAGCGTTTGGGCGGGGGGGGTTTACAGCGTTCGCATGCTGATGGCTGACGGCGACTCAACGTGGGAATATGCTTCATGCAGGACCGCTGCTGAATAACAGACACAACGCATCGCTTTGGCCTCCGCGGTAAACAGGATGCTGGCCGCTGCTGTACCACACAGACGGACTGGCACACACACACACACACACACACACATGCACGCAACACACACATGCACACATGCACTCAGACATGCACATGCTCCACACACACACACACACACAGATACACACACGTACCATGCAGGCACTACATATGTGTACATGCACACACACATCACAGACACATATACATACACACATGCATGCAGACACACACACACACACACACACACACACACACACACACACACACATACCATTACACTGCACACACACACATACAACACACACATGCACACACACATGCACGCACACACACACAAACACACAGACACATGCACTCAGACACACACATGTAGGCATGCAGGCGCGCAGGCACGTGCACACACACACACACACACACACACACACACACACACAGATACACGCGCACACAGATACACACACGTACCCATGCAGGCAGATACAGTATGTGCCCATGTATGCACACACACACACATGTACACACGCACACGCTGAGATGCCGTGCGTGGCCCTGGAGGTGCGGGGGGACGGGGCGGGGGGCCGGGGGGCCGGGTGGGGCGGGGGCGGGGTCCCGGTCCGGAGGCTGATTATCGTAAACGCAGAAATGAAAGGATTACAAAGCGACGGTGTAATCCAGCTGTCAATCCCAGAGCTCATTAGCAAACAAAGGCCTGAGAACCAGAGAGACATGGAGGGGGGGAGAGAGAGGGGAGAGGGGGGAGAGAGAGGGGAGAGAGAGGAGAGGGAGAGGAGGAGAGGAGGAGAGGAGAGAGGAGGGGAGGAGAGAGGAGGAGGGGAGGAGGAGGGATGAGGAGGAGGAGGAAAGGAGGAGAAGGAGGCTGAGGAGGAGGGGAGGGAGACATGAGGGGAGGGTGAGGAGGAGGAGGAGGAGGAGGAGGAAGAGGAGGAGGGAGGCGTGAAACGAGGAAGTCACGGAGGATGGTGTAGGGGAGGCGAAGTCAAAGCCTCGCTCTCCGCTCTCCGCTCCCGGGCGCTGGGAAGAGTTTCTCTGTCTCTTTCTTCTTCTTCCTCTTCTTCTTCTTCTTCTTCGTCTTTTCCTCATTTTCTGACTGAGCTTTCATCTTCCTCTCCCTCCCCTGCCCTATCTCAACCCCCCCAACCCCAACACACACACACACACACACACACACACACACACACACACACACACACTCACACTCTCTCCTCTCCTGCGCCCTCTCTCCTCCACCCCCCCCCCCCACCACATCCACACACACACACACACACACACACACACACACACCCTATCTTGCTCCCACCACCACCACCACCACCACCACCTCAGCAGAATTTCCCAACAGCAGCAGCAGCAGCAGCACCATGTCAGTCACGTCTGGGCGCTCTGCATGTAATTCCCTGATTCGTTAACAGCCGTGATTTGTTAATTTAATTGTAGGTGCTGGGGCGTGTGTGTGTGTGTGTTTTTTTTTCCCTCCTCCCTCTCCCTCTCTCTCTCTCTCTCTCTCTCTCTCTCTCTCTCTCTCTCTCTCTCTCTCTCTCTCTCTCTCTCTCTTCTCTATCTCTCTCTCTCTCTCTCCCTCTCTCTCTCTCTCTCTCTTCTTGGCGGGCTAATTTGCCCCTCAGCTTTTGAGGAAGGGAAATGAAAGATATTGCGGAGGAAGCCTTCAGATGCTTTATTAAGAATTGATTCGCTGTGGCAGCACAGAGACGGACCATGAGGGGGGGGCGGGGGGGGTGGGGGCGGAGACGCAAGCTGACGTGCCTCCGGGGTACCCCACCCCCTCCAACCTTCACCACCACCATCACCACCTCCTCCTCTTCCTCTTCCTCCTCCATCAGGTCAGCTTAACTACAAAGGAGGTAGAGAAGGATTTAGAGCGAGAGAGAGAGAATGAGAGAGAGAACGAGAGAGAGAGAAGGGGAGAGAGTGAGGGAGAGAGACAGAGTGAGAGAGAGAGGGGGGGGGAGAGATAGACCGAGAGAGAGAGAGAGAGAGAGAGAGAGAGAGAGAGAGCGATAAAGACAATGTCATATTGTGTGGGAGCTGCCGACATTTTCCATTTAGCAGATGCTTTTAATCCAAAGCAATTTGCAGCGCAGAGTTCAGATACAGGTCATTAAGAAGTGGATGCCCCCTGTGGATATTGGGGGATGACGCCCCCAATGTTGCGGGGGATCGAACCCAGTACCTCATGGCTCGACCGGAAAACCAGACTGATCTGGTTCTGTGTTTTGGAGGACGGACGCTGGACTATGATATCCACACGGGAAGTGTAATTGGATGCATGAGTACATCGTGCAGCCAAAACCCGGTTGGATACAAAACGAACGCGGTGTCGTTTTCATTCGTTTGTGTTTCATTTGTCCCTCAATGTCCCGTTTTTAGGCGACGAGGACGACGACGATTTAGCCCTTTGATCGCGGGGGGCAATGTAGGCCCGCTAAACACCGCAGCGTGGAAAACCAAAAGCGGCGGCGCGCATCCGAATTTGTATGTCGTGCGGTATGTCACGCTCAAACGCTTAAAAGGCGGCCGCCATTTCCCGCCATTTCCCGCCGAGACGATGGTTTGGCCCGGGTCTCTTACCGTGTGTCGAGTTGGTGTGGGTGTCGGTTCCGGCGGCCCCTTTGGCAGGCGAGCGGCATCGCTAAGCTAGAGGCTACGGCGGCGGCGGCGGCGGCGGTGGCGGTGGCGCCGTCGGCGTTGGCCCGCGCACGAGATGGCTGACTGATCATCACACTGAGACTTCAAAGCTTCAAAGCCCGAGTGGGGGGAGAACACAGAGAGAGAGACACACCTCAGAGGGAAAGGTACGCGTCTTATCTCTCCCCCGGCTTATCTCCCCCCCCTCTGTACGCCCCCCCGCCACCACCGGTTCCTCCCAGTTCCCCCCTTCCCTCGTTTACCAGTAAGATGATTAAACCATGGCGGCTGAGCATATCTCCCCTCAAGGTTCTTCCTCTCTTTCTCCTCCTCTTTCTCTTTCTCTATTTGTCTCTCCTTCGCTGCGTTTTTACGCGAAGCGACCGACTCTGTGCCGGATCGTCACCGTCAGTTGATTGGCTTCAGTGTGTCCTCGCCACATGCAGCGGTGCCATGCGAGTTCCTCATTATTATCGACTTCCTTAATGTTTGCACACACGAGTATTATTCACACGGTGTTGGGTGTTTGTATCACGACACTGACAGGTCCGCCTGGCGGTGGTGGTGGTGGTGGTGGCGTCGGCGGCGGTGGCGGTGGCGGCGGCGGCGTTGGCGGCGTTGACGGCCTGTGTATCCCCGTGTGTCTTTGTCTCCGTGTTTGTGGCGTGTTGTATATATATATCGGTGATATCGGTCATTAATTGCTATTTTTGGACCGTGTTGTCTCCCCGTAATCAGGGGGCCCGGCTTTGAATCCGAGCGGAGAGAGACGACTGTACCGCGCTAGCCGTACACACGACCACAGCCACCAGTCTTGCCACGCCGCGGATGCCTGGATCGGGAACGGAGCAGATGAAAAGGATAAAACAAAACTCAACCAAACATACCCCAAAAAAATACAGAATACAGAATAAATATACGTGATTAAAAGAGAAAAGCTGAAAGTGTAGCGCCGGCCAACGACAACAACAACAACAACAAGCCGTTGTCAGGGCTAGCATCCAATGATGAAAAGCGTTTGCAGAACAGAGGCGCGCGCGGTGAATAACGCCTCGTCTCCAGCCGGGCGACAGGTACCGAGAGCGTGGGACTAGCATGAATACGCTGCCAGCCAGCCAGCCAGCCAGCCAGCCAGCCAGCCAGCCAGTCAGAGGCTGGCTTTTGATAGCTTCACAGGGACGCCATATTCCCTCCGTTGCACACGTGGCCACCCTGTTATGCGGCGTGTATTTGACAAAAATACATATTTGCACACACGTTTCTGCACACCGTCTCTCTCACCCACGCTCACGCATGCATGAGACGTCAGAGGCTAACTTTTCCTTTTGATGGGATGAGCTGGAGAAATCCAACCCTTGGCTGGCTTCGACCAAGCCACGGGCTAGGCCTAATGACCCATGACCTCCGTAGGGGGGAGGGGCTTCAAAACAGATTGCGATTGTTGCGCCGAATGACCCAACTCCTCCATTCCATTGCACGCTCTCCGCTGTCCTGCTCCTCTTATGCAACGGATCATCTCAATGGCTCTTCGTCCGCCACGAAACAGCTCTCTGGCACGCACCTGTGTGTGTGTGTGTGTGTGTGTGTGTAGTCCAGGAGACCATTAGTACCGGCCCACCGGTTGTGGGTGGGTGGAGGTGGATGGAGGAGGAGGAGGAGGAGGAGGAGGAAGAGGAAGGAAAACCGTGGGAGGTCCTGCGTTGGCTCGCCGGAGGGGGGGGCCCTACTACACGTGGTGTTAGCCGCCGAGCGGGACGAGACCGACCGTCCGTCGGCCGGGACAAATGGAGATAAATGACGCCGCGTTGAAGGGTGCGGAGATGGAGAGGGAGATATAGAGAGAGAGAGATGGTGGGTGGTGGGTGGGTGGTGGGTTGGTGGTTGGACTTCTGGTGCTTTCTATAGGGAACACCGAGAAGCTGACAGAAGATCGCTCATCACGACGGCCTCTTGGGCCACGGAGTAGAATAGAGACGTATGGCGTCGCTTTCACTGATTGAACGGAGACGCTGCAACCTAAGAACCCCCCAATAACAGCCCCGAAACAATTTTCTTTGCATACTAACTGAAGACTCACCTGTTCAGAGCACACCTGGACCGTTCCCAGGGTTGGATCCCCTCTCTGGAACCCTGGCGCTTACTTGCGTGTTTGTGCGTCTTGGCGCTAAATAAAGAACTCAGCGTTGTGTAGCATCTTGCATGTCCATGGATTGCAGGGAACGGCACTTAAAATGATACCTAAAAAACGGTACTTCTAATCTTATCCTAGCTACGTATCTCGCTGTCAACCCAGCAATTATGAGCACTTCAAACTCGTTCCGTAAACCGTGCAATTATGTAACATTAGCGATATATTGCTGCCTCTCTTTCGACAAATGTATTTCTTGTCGATTTGGATGGAAGTGTCTGCTAAATGCCCTAAATGTAAATGTAAATCTTTTGGTTTACGTACATTGCTTAAGAAGCCACCCTCGCTGTCTTCTATGATCTTAAACATGGTCATCTGTGTTATTTTTTCACTGTGTCTACAGTAGTAGAAATCCATCCGAAATACAGGCTGGGTGTTGATCTGCGCAGCAAATAGAAGCCTTGTGAGGTTTGTCGTCGGGAGGTTTTTGCGGAAACAATAGTAAGACCTTGTCTTCCTCGGCTGAACAATTAACAGTCGAGCGCCGCTTCAAATCCTATTGAGAAGGCCTGAAATAAATATGAAAGCCAAAGCAAAACACATCAATGGACAGGGATGGACGCTACATACTGGAAAATACAGACGTGTTGCAGTCACTGTCTGTGTGCGTTGCTCTGCTCTCAATGTGATTTTAGTTGTTGTTTGTGTCGCACTACAAACATAAGGGAATATACTTCTACTGTACCCTTAACGAGACCACTTTAAACAGCCGATAACAAATGAAAAGCAATTGAATGCACAGATCCAACGAAGCGCCTCCTCGACTTAGTAAATGGTAAATGGATTGCATTGATACATCGCTTTTATCCAAAGTGCTTTACAGTATCGCCTCACATTCACCCATTCATACACCGACGGCGGTGCCAACCATGCAAGGTAACAACCAACACGTCAGGAGCAGTTAGGGTTAGGTGGCGTCTTGCTCAGGGACACCTTCACACTTAGCTAGGAGGGGAGCCCGGGGATCGAACCAGCAACCTTCCTGTTGCCAGACAACCGCTCGTATACCTCCTGAGTAGTCTTCACATCATGAAAGGACAATATTGGCTGCGGCAACAATAAAGCCTGTCGGGTCGGCGCTCCACTGAGGAGGAGGGTAAGAGAACGCGGCCGCCAAAAGAGGAACGTTTCGGGCAGATTCGGGCGCGAACCTGCAAAGCGCTCATCTCCAGCCCCGTCCGCGCCTCCGCCCACCGTCTATTGTCCGACCGTAGAAAAAAGTATAACGGATGTTGGTGGCCGACCTCATGGCAAGGTAACAACCAACACGTCAGGAGCAGGTAGGGTTAGGTGGCGTCTTGCTCAGGGGACACCTGGACACACAGCACAGGCAGGGGAGCCCGGGGATCGAACCAGCAAACTTCCAATTTGCCAGACAACCGCTCTCATACCTCCTGAGTAGTCTTCACATCATGAAAGGACAATATTGGCTGCGGCAACAATAAAGCCTGTCGGTCGGCGCTCCACTGAGGAGGAGGGTAAGAGAACGCGGCCGCCAAAAGAGGAACGTTTCGGGCAGATTCGGCGCACCCCGTCCGCGCCGCCCACCGTCTATTGTCCGACCGTAGAAAAAGGTAAAAACCGCGCACGTCTCTAAAACATTGTATCGGCGGTTAATTCAACGGTAAACCTGTTCAAACGCAGCTTTTTTTTCCGGAGCGTAAACTCTTGACAGTTCCGCAACGTTCCCCCCCACCCCCCCCCCCGTGGGATTTCATATCTGTCGGACGGCGCTGCAACGGGGGGGCTGGCTGTTTGTCGCTGGATGTTATTTAGGGACCATTCAGCGTGAAGACAATCGAGTTAAATGCGGCGATGTCACGTTGAATACATCAAATCAGGCGCATATTCAACGTTGTTAATCCGGTGTCTTTTTGGCGACGCTCCGCAGCCGGCGCCCAGCGTGCCCGGCCCCGTGATCTTGTTTGTACTCTACTGTATGCTGCGGCGTATTTTATTTATATATATTATTTTTTTTTGCGCACGTCAGCACAGGAGTGATTTGTCCTGCGGAGGCCGGCTAATGAACGAGGCTCCGCGTGATTCCGCGGCCGATATTAGCCTCGCTAGCAGTTCCTTTGATGCGATTAGCTCTCGGCTCACTTTTGACAAATTGGTGTGTCTTCTCCTCACAGCTCCAATCACTTATCTATGCCAAGACACGAACAAAAGTCCCACAGCTGTGGTTCACGGGGTGGTTTTTACCGATTATCGCCGCGGCGGTGTTGGGGACAGCGGCGTGCGGTGTGTTTTTTCGAAGGAAATCCGCGGTATATTCGTGTGTATATTAGCTCATTTCTCACCGTGTCTCCTGTTGGCTAAGGGGGTCGGGGTTGCCAGATTCGCAGTTGGCACGAGAACCCCTCCCTTAAGTGCGCCTTGGCCCGCCTCGATGAGACTAAAAGGTACTGCCTGCCATGGGGATCGGAGGCAGTGGTGGTGGTGGTGGTGGTGGTGGTGGTGGTGGTGGTGGTGGAGGTGGAGGAGGAGGAGGTCAGTGCCCCGGAATAGTTTTGCCAACCGCATACGACATTGACCGGATTGCCAGACGCGTTGGCCCGTCTGAACAACAGTTGGCGAGGCCGCGTGTCTTTCTGCGGTCCTGTTTGGCGGCGGCGGCGGTGGTGCGCTGTGTGCTGTGCTTTGCTTTGCTTTTGCTTTAGCTTCAGCGCTCTGTAATGGATGCCAAACAGACTTTATGGAGCGCTGGGGCCTGGCTCTCTCTCCGGTGGTCCGCCTGGAGCAAGGTGTGCGAGGTGAGAACGCAAAGTTTATTTTCTGTTTGTTCGTTTGTTAATCGAGATAAACTATTCGACTAACCTCACCGAGAGCACAGGGAGCGCCTCTCCCCGCGGTCCAACTTTTGACTTCGCAAACTTGTTCATGTTGGTGCCTTATGTCGGTCTCTCGGTTTTGCTTCCTCGCTGCTGCAATAAAAGGAAGGAAATTCGCCGTATTGAACAAAAAAAACGGAAATTAGGCCTCCGTCAGTTAATTTAAATCTTCAACTCCAATCCTTTGAAATGCTGCCTTTCATATCAAATAGGGCCGTCGTTATTAGCCGTCGTTATTAGTCGACATAATTAATTTAGCGCCACTCCGAAAATTTATCAACATGTAATTGAGATTAATTAGTCAACTTTGTATTCGGCGTTGAAGCGAAACATCAAACATTCAACGACATACTGGAGTTATTTTCGTAATTCTGTTGTTTCTGCGAACACATTTTTCAACGACTCAGCCTCACGACGATAATTGTCGCAACGCACAAATTAAAACGATCGTTAATTAGTCGCCGCCCCCTACGATGAAACCGCTTAAAGTTAACATGACAGCTTCACGTCACGTTGTTAAGGGGACCGAGGAGATGAATGGTAGACTGGTAGACCACAGAGAAGACAGGTAATGACAGACTGGTAGGCCGCAGAGAAGATAGATAATGACAGACTGGTAGGCCGCAGAGAAGATAGATAATGATAGACTGGTAGGCCGCAGAGAAGATAGATAATGATAGACTGGTAGGCCGCAGAGAAGATAGGTAATGACAGACTGGTAGGCCACAGAGTAGATTCATGGTAGTAGGCCTGCATGGTGGAAGCTGCAGCAGGACTGGTTGCACACTGGGAGCTGGGACTGTTTGAACGCTTGCTGTGTCCAGGCGGCCGACGGCGGCAGAAAATGGACCCGTGACCCCTTCGCCTACACCCCCGATCAATGCACTAACCCCAACTCACACACACACACAGACACACACACACTCCGACACACACACACACACACACACACACACCTGCTCCATCCACCATCCACTCTTCCTCCCCCTCCTCTCCTCCTCAAAGTGGAGCCCCTTATCATTGATTTTCTCTCTCTTCTCCCACCACCCCCCCGCCCCCCCATTCTCCCTCGCCACAACTCTCCTCCCCCCGACTCTCTCTCTCTCTCTCTCTCTCTCTCTCTCTCTCTCTCTCTCTCTATCTCTCTATCTCACCTCCACACTTTTGGGTTACTTTTGCCACTTTTGCCTCCTCATCACCCGGTGTGCCGCGGTGCGCCGTGTCGACGCGGGGATGATGTGACGACGCTGCCACGATGCTGTGATACGGTTTCCACGGCGATGGCACCCACATGATGATGGCTTTTTTGCGACTGTCACACTTTCTTCTCGCCGGGGCTGTAATTGTGCTGAGAGAGTGTCGACTCCGAATTGTTCTCTCCCCACCACCACCCTTCTCTCTCTCTCTCTTCTGTGTGTGTGTGTGTGTGTGTGTGTGTGTGTGTGTGTGTGTGTGTACATACTGTATATATATATCTTTGTGTGTGTATATATATATATACATGTGTGCATGAGAATCTGAGCTTGCACGCACATGTACGTGTGTGTGTGTGTGTGTGTGTGTGTGTGTGTGTGTGTGTGTGTGTGTGTGTGTGTGTGTGTGTGTGTGTGTGTGTGTGTGCGTGTGCCCACCGCTCCCTCCCCTGTCTGAGCCGCGTGGTAATTACCGCGCCTCGCTGCTGACGACGAAGCCACACTCATTGTCTCTGGCTACACGGAAGTCAACCATTGTGTGTGAATCCCCCCAGCGACATCACAACCACCACCACCACTACACCACCACTACACCACCGCCCACCACCACCACCACCAGCAGCAGACTCCTGCATCCTTGATCAGAGTCCTAGCTCTCTCTCTCTCTCTCTCTCTCTCTCTCTCTCTCTCTCTCTCTGCCGTGTCTCTGTCTACTTAAGTTGGGTGGGGCAGGCAACATGTGGTTAGGAAGCTAAGGCGTGTTTGTTTAGGATGGCCGCACTCGTGTGGTGGTGTGTGCATGTGTGTGTGTGGGGTGTGTGTGTGGGTGTGGGAAAGGGTTTAGGAGTTTGTCAGGGAGTGTGTGTGTGTGTGTGTGTGTGTGCGTGTGTGTGTGCGTGTGTGTGTGTGTTTAGAAGTGGAGGGATCGTGGCGACAAAGTGACGACGGCCGCCGGAAATGAGAAAACACGGCGGGTTGGCAGAGGTCACATGATCCATGTTCCTCCGCACAGATTGGCTGCTCCCCCTGAAACAGGAAGTACACAATGGACCTTTCCCTATTCAAGCGGCAAGTCCCGCCCCCCCTAGTTACTGTTGCTATGTCCCCACAAGCGTTCCCACAGGTCTGCAGCATGTTAGTAATGTCCGCTGAACAACGCCCCCCTGCTGATGATTCTCTCTCAGTATCGCTGGATGTTATTTTACTTTATCTAAGAGAGTTCTACAGAAAGGTCTGAACTATTTGACACAAGGATATATTCATGACATTCGGATTTCGGACGGAGCAGACGACAACATAAAACTTGATGCTAAGTGTTGGTGATCTACGCTGAAGACACAAACGCCTCACAAACTCCACATTGACATTCATCAGGACGACATCGTGGAGTCCTACTGCACATGTAAAGCAGGGTGAGTACGTTAGTGATGTGTTTACAATGAAAATAAGCCTAAGATCTGCTAACTACTAGCTACAATGGGCTAATCACCTAGCTATGCTAATCACACGATGGCGCGGTAGCAGTCTGGTCCTAGCGAAAAAAACATGTCACTGCTCAATGTACCTGTACACTGAAATAGGTGACAAATAAACCTTTGAATTTTAACTCATTAGCGAGCTTTGTAGCTTTTTGTGTCGGCGCTGCTGTACATTGATGTGTGGAGTCGCTATCAACCATTTGATTGTTGCACTTGTGAACTTTCAGTGTTTTAAGTACATCATAAAAACCACTGCGTTCAGTAATTGTCTTATCAGATACAGAACCTGTAAATAACTCAAATGACAGAACCACTTGGATCACATCCAGTCAATGCTTTGAGGGTTGTGCTCTCTCTGGNAACCAAGATATCGCTGTATGTTATTTGCCAAATGCCGCTACTTTATCTAAGAGAGTTCTACAGAAAGGCCTGAACTATTTGACACAAGGATATATCCATGACATTCGGATTTCAGACGGAGCAGACGACAACATAAAACTTGATGCTAAGTGTTGGCGATCTATGCTGAAGACACAAACGCCTCACAAACTCCACATTGAAATTCGTCGGGACAAAATGGTGGAGTCCTACTGCACATGTAAAGCAGGGTGAGTACGTTAGTGATGTGTTTACAATGAAAATAAGCCTAAGATCTGCTAACTACTAGCTACAATGGGCTAATCACCGAGCTATGCTAATCACCTAGCTATGCTAATCAACGATGGCGCGGTAGCAGTCTGGTCCTCTGCGAGAAAAAACATGTCACTGCTCAATGTAGCCTGTACACTGAATAGGTGACAAATAAACCTTTGAATTTTAACTAATTAGCGAGCTTTGTAGCTTTTTGTGTGTCGGCGGCTGTTGGTTACATTGATGTGTGGAGTCGCTATCAACCATTTGATTGTTGCACTTGTGAACTTTCAGTGTTTTAAGTAAATCATAAAAACCACTGCGTTCAGTAATTGCCTTATCAGATACAGAACCTGTAAAGTAACTTCAGACACAAACATGACAAGAAAACCACTTGGAATCAATCCAGTCACATGGTTTGAGGGTTG
This sequence comes from Coryphaenoides rupestris, assembly GCA_002895965.2. Lineage (NCBI taxonomy): Eukaryota > Metazoa > Chordata > Actinopteri > Gadiformes > Macrouridae > Coryphaenoides > Coryphaenoides rupestris. Next base: position 14,817 of record PIJE02003706.1, on the reverse strand, counting down.
TGCTGACTTATAGTCACTATAAAAGCTGACTCTGTAAAGCCAGTGCAGATGGGTTAGGGTTTACTTCAGTACCATCAATAAGACTAAAGTCTAACAGTTTTCAGGCATGTTTGTTAATATTGCAAGGGGCGTGGTCTAAAGAAATCAGGCAATCTTATTGGTTATTATTCTCCGCGTGACTGACAGGGTGGAAAGGTCCATTCATTGTTGTGCGAGAGAGACAATAGGGGGGAGAGAGAGATAGAGGGAGAGTGGGGGAGAGAGAGAGAGAGAGAGAGAGAGTGGGGGAGAGAGAGAGAGAGAGAGAGAGAGTCCCACACTCGCACATCTACATCCATACTAATAAAATGTCACTTACTGTATAAAAGTAAATACGTACTCCATGAACCGGAGTTATTCCCGTGTTCTTCCCTCCTCCTCCGCCTGCGACCGATTCCTAAAGATCTTGTCAGTTGGTGTCCGCCTCCACCTCCACCACGCCGGTGGAGGTGGAGGTGGAGGTCCTGCTTAGGGGGAGCCTCTATAACCCCGCCTCCTCCTCCTCCTCCTCCTCTTCCTCTTCCTCTTCCTCCTCCTCCTCCACCCTCCATCCTACACCCTGTCATTTTTAACCTTCACCACACTTTCTGTGGAGGACAGGCCATTCAACATGGAAGGGGGGCGAGTGGGGAAGATGTGTGTGTGTGTGTGTGTGTGTGTGTGTGTGTGTGTGTGTGTGTGTGTGTAGTGTGTGTGTGTGTGTGTGTGTGTGTGTGTGTGTGTGTGTGGCGGCGGGGAGGTGCTAATGAAAAGGAGGTTAGTCGGGTAGATTGCGGCACCTGACGGGTGGCTGGTTGGGGACCAGAGGCAGGAGTGCTGGATCAGGAGGAGGAGGAGGAGGAGGAGGTGGCCGGAGGAGGCGGGTGGAAGATGGGCAGGTGGAGGATGAGCCATAGAGTAGGAGGGTGGAGGAGGAGCCGTGGGTGGAGGGTGGAGGAGGAGCCGTGGGTGGAGGGTGGAGGAGGAGCCGTGGGTGGGGGAGGAGGCGGGGGTGGAGGAGGAGGAGGAGGAGGAGGCGTTAAGCCAATTGTGAGCCAGAAAGGGACGACAAAGTGGTGACATTTAATTTTGTATTTTTTTATGAAGAAGACAAAGCTAAAAGAATAACGTGACTGTAATCATCATAATAATAATAATAATAATGTTGCTATGGCAACCACGGCTGCCGATGAAAGAGAGTGTGTGTTTGTGTGTGTGTGTCGGTGTGTCAATGTACAACTGTATGTGTGTACGTGTGTGTGTGTGTGTGTACGTGTGCGTGTGTACGTGTGTGTGTGTGTGTGTGCGTGTGTGTGTCGTCCAAATCCAATTTAAAGGAAGGGACTTTTTCTTAGCAACATAAATCTTAACGGGGGGGAAAAAAAAGACATCTCCAGTCGAAGAAAAGACAGAAAGAAAAAAAAACGTACGAAAATAACGGAGGGATTGCGGTAAAAAGTGACGACGGCCGCCGGAAATGAGAAAACACGGCGGGTGGCAGAGGTCACGTGATCCATGTTCCTCCGCACAGATTGGCTGCTCCCCCTGAAACGAGGAAGTACACAATTAATTGTTGTGCAGAGAGACAATAGGGGGGGGGGAGAGAGAGATAGAGGGAGAGTGGGGGAGAGAGAGAGAGAGAGAGACTCAAGGAAAGGGAAGGAATTAAAGTCGGAGTCCTTTTGGGGGGTTTTTTCGGCCATTTTGAGTCGTCCATTTGCGCTCCGTTTTATCGCGCTGGAAATGCAATTTGTGGAAACACTAAGGACGCGGTGACATTACGTTAACCACAATAAGTGACATTTATTCCTCGCCTCTCTTTGCACACACACACACACACACACACACACAGTCTGTGGCTTACTCGAGAGAGCGAGAGAAGAAAAACACGTACCGACACAAAACACGGACGGAGCGTATTTAACATTCATTTCCCGCTCCGCACGCTTATTTATGGACACTTGGCGCGGGGAGAGGTATTTGCGTGAACAAATATTACGCTTAAAGTTAAAGGAAAAGGTGTGGAGAGTAGATGGAGAGGCGGGCGGACGCGCCGGGGGTTCGAGAGGCGATGGGTTGTTCCCCCCCCCCCCCCCCGCCTCCCGCCTCCCCGCCTCCACGCCTCCCGATGTGCGGATGTGTTTGTTTACTCTGGCCTTTTCCCAGTAAATGTCACGGTGGGCACTCAGGCATCGAGGGCCACTCTCAGGGTCAGGCCCCGGGGCCCGCGGGCTTCACCGTGCACCGCACCGGGATATCCATGTTGCATGAGGTACGAGGCTGCGGAGAATAAGACACCAACACCTCCACCACCGCCTCGACCACCACCACCACCACCCCCACCCTGTGTATCTTACATAAGACACACCTGCTCTGTATGCCCGCGTCGTCGACCACCGCCGCCCGGAAAAAAACACCTTCGGAAAAAAAAAAGGCGCCGCAAAGAAACGAGAAACTAAATCACAGGCGGTCAGTATTGTAAGGGGCCGCACGCTCGCTCTACCGCCCGCGACGCTAATATATAAAACACAAAGAATTCTTGTATTTTTTTTTTTTTAAACTCACAATCTCACCTCCACACCCACGGTCGTTAAAGAATCGGCTAAATCGGTGTTAATGCGCGGTCGCCGTCCCGCAAATCCACGACGAGGAGTTACAACTTCCACCGGAGGCAGACCGGCCCAAATGATGGCGGTGGAAGAGGAGGGAGGGGGGAAGGATCAGTGGAAGGGGGCGCTAAAGTGAAACGATCTCTCTGGAACAATAACACACGACTTACTGTGTGATTATAAATGCAACACGGCGCTCTTGCATTGAAACTCCTTTCTCCTGCTAAAAGCCCCCCCCCCCCCCCTCCCCCCAAACCCCCCCTCCACACACCATCGCACACCATCACACACACACACACACACACACACTTCCCATTTCATCACATTTTTAATTCTCCCTTTAATCCGACCGCTGCGCTGCACATCGCCGGATCAGCAAGAGGCCGGGGAGGAAGTGGATTTTATTAGCGTTCACTTAACCGCCTTAGAGCTGCCGTTTGACTCATTTTCTCCGTTTCCCTTTTTGTGTTTTAACTCCGCGGGGGGTCCCGGTGGTGGCGACGGGCCGGGGGGCGGGGGGGGGTGGGGGGGGAGACAACGGGGGAGGCGGGGGAGACTTGGGGGGTCGCGACGTAGCCCACTGAACTAGGCCAGCGGAGATGTTGACATTTCAACTCTAAAGGCTAATGCAATGCCTGACTCCTCCTTCGTCTCCTCCTCCTCCTCCTCTTCCTCTTCCTCCTCCTCCTCCTTTGTAGTAGTGCTGAGATCAGGGCCTGATTAGCCTCTTTCTCTCTCTCTCTCTCTCTCCTCTCTCTCTCGCCCTTATGCTCTTTCTTTGTCCCTCCACCCGTTCTCGATGGTGGAGCGTTCCTCCGTATTGTTCGTCCGCCTCGGCCCGGATGGCGGCGGCATGCACTGCATTCCACGACGTGACTCCTCCTCCGCCTCATCCGTTCATCCCTGGCGGCTTCAGCCAAGGACTCCGCTCTCTCAGTCCCACACCGGGGGAGAGACAGAGAGAGAGAGAGAGAGAGAGAGAGAGAGAGAGAGAGAGAGAGAGAGAGAGAGAGAGAGAGAGAGAGAGAGAGAGAGAGAGAGAGAGAGAGAGAGAGAGAGAGAGAGAGAGAGAGAGAGAGAGAGAGAGAGAGAGAGAGAGAGAGAGAGAGAGAGAGAGAGAGAGAGAGAGAGAGAGGGGCCCCCGAGGTGAACACGAGAGCCAAACATTGAGAGGAGCCAAGCGGATCGCGGAGGGCGAGTCCCTCTCCGCGAGCCGAAGGCTGTGGACTTCTGTGGAGTTCCGTGCCCCGACAGCGGTAGTGGAAACACAGGCTATTCCAGAGGGTCATTTATCCCATCTACAGGCTCATTCCGTGTTCTCGGCTTCACCCCCAAGGCTGTGTTGTTGAGAGAGAGAGAGAGAGAGAGAGAGAGAGAGACAGAGAGAGAGAGAGAGAGAGAGAGAGAGAGAGAGAGACAGAGGGAGAGAGACCCCAGCTCTAATGATATAGGAATACCCAGTGGTTGAAGAGGTTGGCGATGATCTCTCATCTCATTCCTCCCCTGACACGATGATTTTTTTTGGGCCTTTTTTGTTGTTGTTTGACCTCCTCTCTGACCCCGAGGGTGCAGAGCGATGCCTACTAGAGCCGGAGGACTCATCCGACGTTTGCTCTGAGGCGGTCTTAACACCCGACATACTGTATATATATTTTCCATTTCATATTTCCCGCGATACTTTTGTTATCGAGGAACATTTTGACACTTCTTAGCCCGCCGGCTGGATTCCACGACCGGGACTTGTTGTTGTCGGGCGTATCGTACGACAGCCTTTCGCTCACACTGATCGGACTAATGGTCGGCTAACCCCCGTTGTTGTGTTGTGCGTGTTTTCACATTTTTGGAACTGACATCCCTTACATATTTCGCGGATTTTCTGTACAAAAAAACGCGAAACCACGCGGATAAACAACGGGAACGGGAACAAAGACGGAACGGTATGCGCTGGTGAAGTGACTCCAGGTGGACGACATATCGAGGCCGACGTTCGCCGACAGATTCCAGCAAATTCTATTCCACGATGTGACACTAAGCCGCTCTATTTTACAAGAACAAGCTGCTGCCGCTCTCTCGCTCTCTCTCTCTCTCTTCTCTCTCTCTCTCTCTCTCTCTCTCTCTCTCTCTCCGTCTGCCGCGCCCCTCGTCCTCGTCCTCGCTGAATGGATTGAGCCCCTCGGCTAACCCTCGATTGTCCGGCGGACCCGAGGATTTGAACCAAGACGTGTTTTGCTCACATGGCTTGTGACACCCTGTAATCTTTACTAATCCTCCCGAGGACTGTGCTGTTCTGTTCTGTTCTGTTCTGTGCTCTTCTGTTCTGTTCTGTTCTGTTCTGTGGCCCGACATGTTTTTGTATTTTGGGTAGAACTCGGAAGTATTTTCCATTCCACAAGAGGTCTGCGTGTTAACCAATGTTGAAAAAACGTGAACTTGAAGCTCTCCTTGAGATTTACTAATTTTATAGCGAAACCCAAATTGATCTGAAGGTGTTAAATGGGAAGAAATACATGGGAGAGAGACTTTGTGAGTGGAATGGAAAGAACTATATATATAATTACAGTATAAGTCGAGGGTGGGCAGGAGGGTGGGTTCCCTGGGCTTTGTAGGATGGCAGTAGCTTGTTACCGTTGCATGGTTTGGCACCGCCGTCGGTGTATGAATGGGTGAATGTGAGGCTATACTGTAAAGAGCTTTGGATGAAAGCGCGATATAAATGCAATCCATTTACCATTGTTCTCTAACATCTTTAAACTGCATTTTGTACCATGCGGTTGTTTTCTATGTACTGCAGAAAAAGTTGAGAGAGAGAGAGAGAGAGAGAGAGAGGAGAGAGAGACGAAAAGCGGCTCGTTTTCCCTCTTCAAAATATCAGCGGCGATCGGCGGCGTCGCGGCGTCATCGCTCCGCCGTCGGGCCGTCGATCCGCCGTTGACATTTAGCGCGCCGTTGACGCAGTGTGTTCCGTTCTGCACATCCACAGCCATTAAAAAAAAAGGATCTCTCGCTCGTGATTGGCCTGAGGCTGAGACCCGCACCCTGCTCTCCTCCCACCACCACCCATCACCACCACAAACCAACCACCACCAAGGTGTCAGACCTCACTTGTAGTGCGGCGGCGTTGGGACCGATGTAACATTAGTCAGAGGTGCACCCGGGAATATCCAATCATCGGTCCGCGTGTGTGTCATCGGTTCCCCCCCCCCCCCTCCGAGTCATCCCATCAATATCCTCTGAGAGCTTGCAGTGGAAGTCGAAGCTGCCTCAACACTTCGTCGCCTCTCCCCCCGTGTTGTTCGGTCATTACGTGTGGAGTTTCGCAGTTAATCTTTGATGAGATTAAGGGAGTAGGGGGGGGGAAACGCTAACTAATTAGTTTCTCCTTAATGGCTCCGTGTAATTCACTTGAACCGCCACCTCGGGGGGCTCCGGCCTGATAATTTCCCGGCCGTGATCTTCCCGTTGTTTTTTCTTTTTTTTTCTCTCTCTCTCTCGTTAATCGGGGTTTTTTGATTTTTTTAATCAATCTGTGCCGATCTACCGTTTGTCTCGCGTCCAAGCGAATGCTATTTCTGTACGTCTCTATTGTTTGTGTCCTCTCAGTTTTTTTTGAGGTTGCGGTGCTGGGGGGGAGGAGTCACGGTTGAATCGAATTGAATTGTGAGATTTTTTTAGGGGTTTTCGGTGGGAGGAGGGAGGAGCGAAGACGTTTGGGTCGAAACGCGAAATCGTGATCTCGTGATCTTGTGCCGTCGTCGTCGCCCCCCCCCCCCCCCCCCGACAGCCAGGTGTGTGCTGCAGGGTTTCCCTCGTGAATCCTTTGGAACAAATGCTGCGTCTATGATGTAATCAGCCCTATATACACACACACACACACACACACACACGAACACACAGGAACACACACACACACACACTCTTATTATTGTGATTATTATTACAATTTATAGCAGCTTGTCTTAAGAGACGCAGCCGTAGGGGGCTTGGTGGATGCGGAGCGCTGGCATCGCTGCTGTGGGAGAGACGCGAGGCCTGCTGTTCTACTGTATGGATAGACGGGCACGAGGTCAACACTCGTCGATCATCGCAAGCTTAAATACAAGATGGCGCGGCGTCTGTTGTTATACACACACACACACACACACACACGGCACGACGCGCGGCGTATAGACGCGCGGCGCTTCGAAAGACCACCGATCTTTCATTTCTTTTCAGCGTGGGACGGGATTTACGGACGTTTAGACATTTCTGTTTTTGTTTTTTTTTTTCCTCTCCACCCTCCTGACCATAAAAACTCGGGTCGCCGACACGAAGATAAAAATATACGCGCGGCGACGCTCAGTATGCACAGCGGCGGCTCGATAGATAATACATTATTCCTTTTCACACACACACACACACACACACACACACACACACACACACACACACACACACGTTATTCCTTTTCACACACACACACACACACGTCCGATTCAGCGGCGCTTTATTGGCGGGGGGGTGAGTTGTGTCAGCGGCGCGGCGGTGTGATTGCCTGTATTGTTAGTGGTTGGGACGTGATTGACAGCACAGGACACAGATTTATCTCTCTTTAAAATGTGCATGAATGGTCGTTTACGCCTGCGACAGAACAGTCCCTCACTTCGTCGTCCTGTTAATTAGTCGCGATTGTGTGCGGAAATCTCTCACTTTGGCTTATTTATAAAAAGAAATTCTAAATCTGTAATATCCTCAATGTAGAAAACAAATATTTAGAATGAATCAAATAAATGAAAGAGCATCGTTACTAAGGGCAGCGGCTTGATAACTATTCATGTTTATCGGTCAATTAATTAATTCCCTAATTAATTATCGGTCAATTAATTGAAAATAAATTGCCTCCCTGCCTCCCATCCAAGGAAGCATCGGCTAGGTGAAGTATCTCTGTGTGTGTGTGTGTGTGTGTGTGTGTGTGTGTGTGTGTGTGTGTGTGTGTGTGTGTGTGTGTGTGTGTGTGTGTGTGTGTGTGTGTGTGTGTGTGTCTCTGTGTGTGTGTTCTGATGCAGAACGATAAATACATCCCATGTGTGTGTGTGTCTTCTGCAGGCACTTTAAAGAGCAACGTCTTGACCTAAAGACAACTCTGCCTGACAGTTGAGTGTTTTTATATTATATATTTATATATATATATATTTATTTATATATATATATATAAATATATAGTTACACACGTACGAGTTGACCCCGTGCTACATAACCTCTCTCGAGGTCAGGGGTCAGCGGCGGTGGCACCGAAAGAGCATCAGCCGTGAAAAAGCTAAAGAAAGTCATTAGTCATTAGTCCGTACCAGTCACTGGAAAGGCCGCGCCCGGGTGCTCGGCGAGGTCAAAGGTCGTGTGTCGTTTCAGGACGACGACACTTTGCTTTTTGACGCTTGGTAGATGTGCCGCTCAAACCATGTGACCTGTACATGGTTCACCGCCACCACTGCTGCCATGTTTTTGGATTATTATTTGATTTTCTGGACTATTGGTCTGTTGTATTAGTGGACTATTATTGGACTTACAATTACACGAGACTTACGAGGGTAGACCTTCAATTACACTCACTGTACATTTTTACATTTGTTATTTCATCTTTTATTATTCTATTGTTATTTCTCTCCTGTTTATACGATTACGGCACAAGAATTTCCTTTGGGATCAATAAAGTTTTATCTTATCTTATCATTTATCATTATACTTTATCATTTTACTGTACTTACGAGGTACTATTACAAATTGTTTGGAGTTGTTCAAAATGTATGTTTAATAATGTTTGTTTTTTTAATATATTATCTTATATCCTATCTATTTTTATACCTCACCTATAATTTTTATACTTCTTTTTATTATTCTGCTGTTTACTTTCTCTATTGTTTTATTCTATTGCTATGCAACCTGGCACAAGAGTTTCCTTCGGGATTAATAAAGTTCTATCTTATCTTATCTTATCTTTTGATGAAAGAAGAGCCAAGCTACTTGTATTTGTCACGCATGGCAACAAAGAAATCTCGAGTCTCGAATCTCGAATCGACATTCTGACGCCGTCGGGCCAATTTAGTTTAGTTTCGAAAGAGAGAAAGAAGAACTACGATTGGAGTCTTTTCATTCTGCCCTCCATCCGTTCCCAGGGGAGTCAGAGTACAGTGGGGTTCTGTATGCCTCGTCACGCACCTCCGTGATTTACGTCCCGAGCCGGATCGGAGTTTTTTTTTTGTTGGCGGCGAGGTAGCGTCGGTATTAACCGCGCCATTAGCATGCACGCCACGCCGCTCTCCGGCCCGTCCGCCGTCAAACTGAATAATTATCACGTTTGGATCGAGACCAGAGTTCACGATTAATTGCGTTTGAAATGCGCGCCGCTAACCTTTATCTTAAATCAGGCGGTAAGATTTTAGTTTTCCCGCTTTCCCGGTATTTGTGCGTGTTATGGATTCTGCGTGTTCCTGTTTCCCCGTAAATCTTCCTGCTGCATATTTTACGACGTCTGCGGCGTCCTCCCCATTCAACCAGCAGAGAGCCTTTGTGTGTGTGTGTGTGTGTGTGTGTGTGTGTGTATGTGAGAGAGTGTGTGTGTGTTTCCGTGTGTGTGTGTGTGTGTGTGTGTGTGTGAGAGTGTGTGTGTGTGTTGTGTGTGTTTTTGTGTGTGTGTGTGTGTGTTTGGTGTGTGGTGTGTTTCGTGTGTGTGTGTGTGTGTTGTCTCTGTGTGTGTATGTGTGTGTGTGTTGTGTGTGCGTGTGTTGTGTGTGTTGTGTGTGTGTGTGTGTGTGTTTGTGTGGTGTGTGTGTTGTGTTGTTGATGCGTGTTTGCGTGTGGTGTTGTGTGTGTGTGTGTGTGTGTGTGTGTGTGTGTGTGTGTGTGTTGTGTGTGTGTGTGTGTGTGTGTTGTGTGTGTGTGTGTGTGTGTGTGTATTGTAGTTGGTGTGTGTGTGTAGTGTTGTGGTGGTGTTGTATGTGTGTGTGTGTGTGTGTGTGTGTGTGTGTGTGTGTGTGTGTGTGTGTGTGTGTGTGTGTGTGTGTGTGTGTGTGTGTGTGTGTGTGTGTGTGCCTGTGTGTGTTCCCGTGCATGTGTGTGTGTGTTTGTTCCTGCGTGTGTGTTCCCATGCGTGTGCACATGTGCGTGTGTGTGTGTGTGTGTTTCCTTTAATACATTGCTTTCAGCAGGTCTCCTGCAAGTCCAGTTCAGGGAGAGGATTGTACACATTTCAAACACACACACACACACACACACAGACACACACACACACACACACACACAACACACACACTGAAAGGCAGCCAGCCAGTCAACGTGGGCGGCGGGTATTTTTTAAGACGCGGAACAGGAGTAGCGTCTCACTTTGTCAGCTTATTTTTCTCCGTCGAAAATAGAAAGCAGACTTCAGGTGGCGTAGTTTATGTCATCCTCACCGCGGTGGATAATATTGGAAACACCGGCGAGGCCGTCCACGGCCGCCGCCGTGCCGCGCTACGCTCGCGCTCCGACAACGCGGCGCGAGCGATAAATATATAAATACGCGTACAAACAAGCAAACAACGTGTACTTGTTCACACCTTCACCTTTCGTTATACTTGAAGCTGCATCGTTTCATCGGATGTACAGTACATAGACACGACGTTCCGGGAGTACATCGCCGTTTTCAGCGTTTTTTCCGTAGGTGTGACCTCGTGCTCGTAACACACGTCAATTAAATATGCGCGTGGGGAAAAAAAAACGGCGATTTCCATACGGCACAATGTGTTCGGTTGTACTTTGCCGCGGCGCAGTACTTCCGCGGTTTCCCGCGAGAGGTTCGGCGTCGCTAAACGGGGAACGGCAATTACCGAGAAAACACAAGCTGTACTTTAAACGGCACTTTACTTTGAATGCATCAATCAAACAACACAATGCGAGGAGATATATATTTATACGTATACTGTATATATGTATGTATATATATATATATATATAGATAGCGGCACAGGCTTCGGAAGCGTTTAGCTAACCCTTACACCCCACATATGATTTTTCCGATGGCCTGTATCTGCAATATCTTCTTCGAGCAAAACCAACGCTGTTTGACCAAAAACCGACAATTATAAGATCTCGCCGTCCTCTCACGAGGGGGCTTCAAGACAATAGGGCTAAATTACTGCTCATCAAGCGAGATACGACTATTTCCGCGCTCGCTACCCTGACCCGTGTCTATGCGTACGCCTATAGGAGGAACGAGACGGAATCCAGAAACGTTTATCTTGTTGTTGTTGTGGTGTGTTGTTGTGTCGCTGCAAGCGAGGCTAATTGCCTCAATAACAAGGATCCACACCATTTTTTCCGCACGCTTGTACTTCAGACGTTACCGACGATTCCCTCGTTAGCGTCCGCGCGGCGACAGCAACGACTCCGACTCCGCGTGTGTCCGGGTTTCACCTCAAAGTCGACCTCGCTAAACCCCGGCCGTTACACGACGTACGGTACAGCGCAGTACATAGCCGACTGGAGACTTGCTCATTACCTGCGTCGACGCCGACAACATGTTCCCGTTGTATCGCTGACATCGGGGGGGGGGGGCAAGGGGGGCCTTTATGAATGCCTAGCCCCTCCCCCACCCTCTGATCGGCTCACACAATCCTGAGAAGAGAGAGAGAGAGCGAGGGAGAGAGAGCAGAGAGAGAGAGAGAAAGAGAGAGAGGAGAGAGAGAGAGAGAGAGAGAGAGAGAGAGAGAGAGAGAGAGAGAGAGAGGAGAGAGAGAGAGAGAGAGAGAGAGAGAGAGAGAGAGAGACAGAGAGAGAGAGAGAGAGAGAGAGAGAGAGAGAGAGAGAGAGAGAGAGAGAGAGAGAGACAGAGACACACACACAGAGACACATACACACACACACACACACACACACACACACGCAGATGACGTACGCTCATATTGCTCCGTGTTGACCGAGGCGCCTCGCGAAAGAACCTGATAATCTCTCTTTAGTCGCGCGGAGAAGAAGATCAAAATAAGACGAATAGAAGTACCTCGGGGGGGGCCCGCGGGGGGCGGCGAGTTGGCGAGGGGGGGGGGAGCGGGGTTTGGTTGCATTTCGCTGTCTTATCTATCCATCTATTTATCTCTCTTCCTTCATTCTCTCTTCTTTCCTCCGTCCTCAGTGGCAGTGTGGGGGGGGGGTCTATCTATCGGCCCATCCATCACGCCCGCCTACCCCCCCCTGGTTCTCTCTTCTCTCCTCTCTCTCTTCTCTCGTCTCTCCATTTCCTTCCTCTCTTCTGCCTTTTTTTTTTATGTGTGGTCGCTTCGCTCGCTTGTCTTCAATCTTCAATCTTCAATCTTCTCCGATCCGCCGCCGCCGCCGCTTCTGCTTCTGCTTCTGCTTCATCCCGGGGCCCTCAGCCGTGGGGGGGTGAGGGGGGTCGAGGGGGGCGGGGCTTGTTGTCTATCAGCATTGATTTCACGCTCGCTCGTAGTATTCCTGGGTTCTCTCCCCTCCCCTCCCCTCCCCTCCCCATCAGTACCGCCACTCCTGCCTTTCAGGAGACTCACACGCTGCAATCCCATCACAGCTCTCCCGGCCTCTCTCGCTCTTTCACTCTCTCTCTCCCCCTCTCTCTCTCTCCAGCTCCTCTTGGCATGCTCTCTCTCTCTCTCTCTCTCTCTCTCTCTCTCTCTCTCTCCCTCTAATGCCGCTGTCTATCTCACCAGGACAGCGCTGTCTTGTCTGGTCTGATGGGACACGGTCTTATCACGTCATACTATACTGTAGGGGGAGGTACTCTGCATGTACAGTACACTGCACTGTAATGCCTTAGTCTCTCTCTCTCTCTCTCTCTCTCTCTCTCTCTCTCTCTCTCTCTCTCTCTCTCTCTCTCTCTCTCTCTCTCTCTCTCTCTCTCTCTCTTCTCTCTCTCTCTCTCTCTCTGTCTCTCTCTCTCTCTCTCTCTCTCTCTCTCTCTCTCTCTCCCTCTCTCTCTCTCTGTCTCTGTCTCCCTCTCTCTCTCTGTCTCTCTCTCTCTCTCTCTCTCTCTCTCTCTCTCTCTCTGTCTTCTCTCTCTCTCTCTCTCTGTCTGTGTCTCTCTCTCTCTCTCTCTCTCTCTCTCTCTCTCTCTGTCTCTGTCTCTGTCTCTCTGTCTCTGTCTCTGTCTCTCTCTCTCTCTCTCTCTCTGCTCTCTCTCTCTCTCTCTCTCTCTCTCTCTGTCTCTGTCGCTCTGTCTCTCTGTCTCTGTCTCTCTGTCTCTCTCTCTGTCTCTGTCTCTGTCTCTGCTCTCTCTCTCTGTCTCTTCTCTCTGTCTCTCTCTCTGTCTCTCTCTGTTCTCTCTCTGTCTCTGTCTCTGTCTCTGTCTCGGTCTCTCTGTGTTAAATGCTCAAAGCCAACACGTACAGAAGGCAAGACTTCTCATCGTCCACATCGGCTAAACACTGGTAGTGTTTTACCGTAACTATTCGGCAGTGGGAAAGCGGGAAAGATTCATGACGCGTCTTTTACCGTAAGTATCGCAATATAGGGGGGATGCACGACTTAAAAACGTGCAAGAAGTGCAAGAAGGAGAAAAACGCAGAAGGGAAGCAAACGGGTGAGGAGAGCGGGGGAGACAGAGAGAGAGAGAAAGAGAGAGAGAGAGAGAGAGGACGCAGGTGTGTGTGTGTTGTGTGTGTGTGTGTGTGTGTGTGTGTGTGTGTGTGTGGTGTGTGTGTGTGTGTGTGTGTAGATGGTGTGTGTGTCTGTGTTGTGCCTGATTGCGTTGCGTTGCGCTCGCTCCTTTTCTCCGCCCGCCGCTCTCCTCTCCGTCGGCAGGTAATTAGTTGCTTGTTTTGATCGGGAAAAGCTTTTAATTAGTCGCTCATTAGCATTGTTTAATTAAACTCACCCCGTGCCTTTAATCACACACTCTCTCTCCCTCTCTCTCACTCTCTCTCTCTCCTCTCTCTCTCTCTCTCCTCTCTCTCCTCTCTCTCTCCTAAACCACCCGGGAGGAGAGAGAGGAGAGGAGAGGAGAGAGAGGAGAGGAGAGAGAGGAGAGAGAGAGAGAGGAGAGAGGAGAGAGGAGAGAGAGGAGAGAGAGAGAGAGAGAGAGAGAGGAGAGGAGAGAGAGAGACAGGAGAGGAGAGAGAGAGGAGAGAGAGAGAGAGAGAGGAGGAGAGAGAGAGAGAGAGAGAGAGGATAGAGAGAGATAGAGAGGAGAGAGAGAGAAGAGAGAGAGAGAGAGAGAGAGAGAGAGAGAGAGAGAGATAAAGAGAGCTAGAGAGCTACTAAAACACAGACAAAGACAGACGAAGCGTGCGCCGTATGCAAAACAACGACGCTCCGGCGTATAAAATACTCACGACTCAGGAAACACGACGAACCTCCTGGCCGGGCACCGGGAGAAAAAAGAAACACATCGGCATCGATACCAGCTTTGACCCGCAACCACAACTCTAAAAAACACGATCACAGTCTCACCGCTGCCATTTCATATTTCATATTTTTGCAAAGACATGAGGCCTTACAGCGAGTATGCGAGCTACTGCATACTCTGGAGCCGAAGTATGAAATCCCATCGACCCGACGTTACTTTTACTTTGTTCTAACGACCGGATGTTCTTGTTGTGATGGCGGTGGTGGCGGTGGTGGTGGTGGTGGTGGTGGTGGTGTGGTGGGTGGGGCGATGTGGTGGTGGTGAATGGAGGCGAGCTTCACGGCCGAGTCGCCAGACAAGACGGTGGGTAGGACACGTCGGGAGGAATGCCGAGCGGACCGAGACGGGCGCCTCGATTTTCCTCGGTCTTTTTCCGTCTTTATGTCTTTCTCTCTCTCTCTCTCTCTCTCTCTCTCTCTCTCTTTGTCTCTTTGTTTATCGGTGTCTTTTTTCCCCGCCCTTGACTGTCTTCTAGTTCCGTCACGTCCGTCTTCTCCGTGTCCTGTCTCTGAACGTCTGCTGTCCTGAATGAATGAGTCCTCTCCTCCTCTCACATATTCACTTCTATATCTGCCTCTTCTTGTCTCTGCCTCTCTATCTCTCTCTCTCTCTCTCTCTCTCTCTCTCCCTGTCTATAGTATCTCTCTCCACCGTTCTATCTCTCTCTCCTCTCTCCCTCTCTCTGTCTCTCTCCCTATCTTTAATATCTCTCTCCACCATTTTCTCTCGCTATCTCCCTCTCTCATTCTCTCTCTCCCTGTCCCTAATATCTCTCTCCACCATTTTCTCTCTCTCTCTCTCTCG
>PIJE02003705.1:19557-25367 GCA_002895965.2 Coryphaenoides rupestris | reverse complement strand
TGGAGAGATACCCGAATATCATGGAAAAAGATTTGATTTGAATTCTCTGCGTCTCGGCCCCGGCTCGTGTTATCAGCAACACGGAGCGATCCGCAGGACCGTCGACGGAGGAGGAAGACGGATTGTTTGCATGACAGGAAAAGATGGATGGTGTTGGGGGGGGGGGGGGGGGGGGGGGGGGAAATAGACCAAAGGCAGGTGAAGCCTGATAGTCGGTAACAGAGAATGCTCAAATCATGCAATTAAGTAGGTTGGGCATTTACTGATAATACTACCCAACCTGTCAACCCGAATAGGTGGAATTATTTAACATTCATAGCAGAGTCAATCAAATGTTCACATGATGTAATCAGGAGAGAGAGAGAGAGAGAGTGAGACAGACAGACAGACAGACAGACGGACGGAAAGAGAGACAGACCGAAAGAGAGACAGACAGAAAGACAGAGACAGAGAGACAGACAGACAGAGAGACAGACAGACAGACAGACGGACAGACAGACGAGACAGGACAGACACAGACAGACGAGAGACAGACAGACAGACAGACAGAGACAGAAGACAGAGACAGAGCGACAGACAGACAGACAGAGACAGACAGACAGAGAGACAGACAGAGAGACAGACAGACAGGGACAGACAGGAGAGAGACAGACAGACAGACAGACAGGGAACAGGAGGAGACAGGACAGGGGACAGAGACAGGGACAGAGAGACAGAGGAGACGACAGAGAGACAGGGGACAGACAGGACAGACAGGAGGTAGACAGACAGACAGAGACAGACAGGACACAGAAGACAGACAGACAGACAGACAACAGAGACAGAACAGAGACAGAGAGACAGAGGGACAGACAGAGAGAGAGAGAGAGAGAGAGAGAGAGAGAGAGAGAGAGAGTGAGACAGACAGACAGACAGACAGACGGACGGAAAGAGAGACAGACAGAAAGACAGACAGACAGACAGAGAGACAGACAGACAGACAGACAGAGAGACAGACAGACAGACAGAGAGACAGACAGACAGAGAGACAGACAGACAGAGCAGACAGAGAGACAGACAGACAGAGAGACAGACAGACAGAGACAGACAGACAGACAGACAGGGAGACAGACAGACAGACAGACAGGCAGAGAGAGACAGACAGAGACAGACAGACAGACAGACAGACAGACAACAGACAGGACAGACAGACAGACAGACAGACAGACAGACAGGAGAGACAGACAGACAGACAGAGAGAGGAAAGACAGGGGACAAGACAGGGACAAGACAGGGGACAAGACAGGGACAAGACAGGGGACAAGACAGGGACAAGACAGGGGACAAGACAGGGACAAGACAGGGACAAGACAGGGACAAGACAGGGGACAAGACAGGGGACAAGACAGGCCGCCTCCCACTTTGTTCGTGGATCCGTTGTTCACTAGGGTTTAGGGTTAACCTCCGCCGCTGGAGAGATACACCGATATACGAATATCATGGAAAAAGATTTGATTTGAATTCTCTGCGTCTCGGCGCCGGCTCGTGTTATCAGCAACACGGAGCGATCCGCAGGACCGTCGACGGAGGAGGAAGACGGATTGTTTGCATGACAGGAAAAGATGGATGGTGTTGGGGGGGGGGGGGGGGGGGGAAATAGACCAAAGGCAGGTGAAGCCTGATAGTCGGTAACAGAGAATCACACACACACAGAGTTCAGAGTGTGTGTGACGTGGGGATGATGGATGGCTGGTTCTGAGGGGACTGGAACGGAGGTGAAAGCTACCAGACACACACACACACACACACACACACCGATGCTAAAGCTATATGAATGGATGATGGCGGACAGGCAGGTGGCATAATATCCCCTGAAGTATGAATGTTATTTTGTCATTTAGCAGAAACTTTTATCCAAAGTGACTCGGAGCACACGAGTACAGACGGTCAGGCACCCTGTCCTGTCCGCTGGTGTCAAATAATAATAATAATAATAATAAACTTGATATCTAAGGTGCAATGCCATGAAAAGATTAAAAGAACATCATAACCGACACAGAAGAGACGATAAATAGAGAGATAAAACGGATGATGGAAAACGGAGAAATAAAACTAACTTAACTAACTTAAAGGGAACATCACGGCCATCATATGGATGTGTTAACGTGTGAAATGTACTGCAGCAGGTAACAACGGGCAGGTAGGACACCTGAACAGACAACCGGTCACGTTCTAATCTTTACTCAAAAGTCACCCGCTCTCGAATTAAAATGTATTATTATTATTATTATTATTATTATTATTATTATTATTAACTTTCCACACGTCCCAGAGAGCGGCTCTTGCATAGACAGGATACTAGACAGGATTGGAGGTGAGGACACCCAATCACAATCCAAGCAGGGGAAAGAAGACACTCCCACAAACGCAAGGCGCACTGGCGAAGGCGTGGCCTCTCACGGGGCGTACGGAAACACGGCAACACACCGACGGGCGGATGCGTATAACGTACGCTGGAAGTTTAACATCTTGAAGTAAATCACTGAGATAATGCACATTCTGTGATTCATCTCGGTTCCTTTTTTCAGACTCCGTCCACGACAGAAGTGGACTCTGTGGAGCGGACGTGAGTGGGGTCAACACCTGAGATGACGGCGATGGTGATGGAGGGTAATGACGGTGACGGAGGCTAATGATCATGTAAGTGTGGTCCTCCAGAACGTTTTAGCACCTTCCCCCCCGACGTAAAAAAAAAAAAAAAAAAACCTTGGCCAGCCCACGAATGCCTTCTTAATTGGATCATTTGGCCCGGGGATGAAAAGATGGATCTCTCCTCTGGATGTGGACACTGTCCAAGGCGGCACACACAGAGAGAGGTCACCAGATGATGATGATGATGATGACGATAATTGAGCAGTCATCAGCTCCAAATCCAGGAGGCCAAAGTCAGGTGGCCTCCTCCATACTCAGTAAGTGAACGGAGGACTCTCCGAGTGAAATATGATCCCTGCACACACACAAGTAGAATCTAAATGGTTTAGTCTTTGCTTCGTCACACACCCACCGTGGGCCATCCTCCTATAAAGTCTATGCGTATATAACTATAGAATCTAAAAGTATATATTCTGTAGGTGTGCAATAATATACGTACGCAACCATTTTAAAATAAATTCGTTCGCAAAATGGCCGGTAAAAGTTTTGCACTCGAAAAAATCGAAAGGTTAAGCTTCCTCAGAATCGTATCAAGGAATGATTCTCGTCCCCCTTTACAACCGAGCCAATTAGTCGTGGGTACAAATCGATAAATGTTCAGATTTCCTTCCCGGTCATTACGTTCGTTAAGTTGACATCTCCAGGTTGGGTCGCGGATGAATTTAGAAGTGATTAAACTCCAGTAAAATACAGCAGTCTTGGCGCATACCTGTGGGCCAATCAGAATATATCAGAGCATTCGCCCCCCAGACCTCGGGTATAAATTGTGATTATATAACAGCAACGCAAAAAAGACAAAACCCCCCAAAGAAATGTCTGTACAGTATTTTGTAACGGGGGGTCATCTATCTAACAGGAGCCTTCTACGGCGATCCGAGGTAACGCGAGTCCTCCGGTGAGTCACTAATCTATTTGTAATAGAATAGCATCATCATGATGGATGGATGGAAGGAAGGGGGGGCGGGGGGGGGCCGGGGAGTGGGGGGGGGGGCGCTATGCTAAACCGTTAGCGTGCCGCCCTGCTTTAGCTTGCATTATCCACATTACTAAGTGGAATCCAAACCAGGGGCCCGAATTAGAGTGAAAGCTACGGTCGTTTATTAAAGTAATCCCCCCCCGTCCCCCCCCCCGTCCCCGTCAGAGGACAGAGGTTCATGGGAAACTAATCACGGTAATGTGTAAGATACCTCAATGCCACTGAAATGGACCGTGCTGTTCGTATATATATACACACACACAGCGTCCAACATTACGAACCCCATTCTTCATCCGGCGCTGGAGGAAAACTGTCAAAAGGTCCGACAAAATGGGTTCAATGTACTGTACGGTAAAAACACAATTTATTCCTCGGATAACTCTAGAAAGTTGAGGGCTCAATTTCGAGACCCCCCAAAGCTTTGTGTGTATAACTGGACCGTTCCAAGGACTGTCCTTATTCACAGAGAAATCCCCGGTCTTCCACAGTCCACAGTATATTCTCCTTACCATCTTGTCACCGGTTTCCCCCCCCGTCCTCCAACCTTTCCAACAAACTCGATCCGGCTGAAAAAAAAAGCCGCCGAGTGGTTGGGTTGAGATGTTCCACAGAGCGGCCCTCCCTCCTCTCTGGACGCCAGCGAGCGCTCTTTGCCAAGTGGCTGCAAACTACGGCAATTATTCCGCCCGGCAGGCTATCCGCTGAGTGGCGTTAATAGGCGGCAGCTCTTGCCCGTCCACGGTGAGCGATGGACGACCCGTTCCGGTGTGTTCGGCGGTCGGAGATTGACGCGTTAAATGGCGCAGGGGGGGGCGGGGCTTAGTTAATGCACGGCCGAGCGCGAACGGTTCCAAGTTGGAAAATATTGAACATTGAGCAAAAGAATGAGTCAAAATGGAAATTAGAAAAAGCGTTCCCGGGACCCCGTTCATTCAACGTAGTATTTTTTTTATTGACCCGTGCGAGAAAACACCGAAACAAAAAGGACCGCAGTGGGAAACTTTATGTCGTGCGAGTCGGACGTTTCCAAGACAACAACTGAACACAGACTACAGCCTATGATGGAAGTGGCTCTTTTTTTCATGGCTGGGAGGTCAGATGAAGAGACAGTTGAAACGGTTCGATCCAAACAAACGACGACGACGACGTCCAAACGACGACATTCATTCATTCATTCATTCATTCGTTAGGATCACAGTCGGAGCACATCGGGGCACATTTGACGAGACGGCCCTGAGAAGGCGCTCCGCATCGCAGCGGACGGTCTCCACGCCGCCGCCGTTCGCCATTGAAGGACCGTCGGCGGGACACACCCGTACCTCCGGGTTACCTCGCTTGTCGCTACGCTACAGACAAGCGAGTCACGCCGGAGCAGAACGCCGGCCTCCATTCTTAAGTACGGCTCAGAGACGGAACGAAATGTCAGAGACGACTGAGAGCATAGCGACGGCGGTTTATATCTACACAACATAATATTTCCCCGTCCGGTCGATTCGTGCAGCGAGGGTCCATGAGGGAGTATCAACAGACGTAGACACTATTTCTATTTGTATTGGTAATATAGGAAAATGTAGAATAACATTAATAATGAATTATAATTATTATCATCTTAGGATGTGTTGGCAAGGTAACGATGTACCTCACGTTAACAGGTTAATTGTCTCATCATATCTTTTGTCATTTGTCTATTTGTCATTCATAATTGTTTCAGAACGCTCATACCTGTGCACACATTGACTGAATATGATGTTATGAATACATACATAATCACCACACTCTCCTGTCCGGTGCTGGATAAGAGACACACACAAACCTATATATGCAAATGATCACAATCAGAAATGTAATTAGCATAAAGACGGAAAGATTCCAGTTCATTTCCATGCTAACACTTGACAAAGAAAAATCCAGAAACGACTGTGAAATCAGATGGCAATGATGGCATATCATTTAAAAGTCGAATTATTTCACCGATTATACTTGATAATTCTCAGGGTTATGAATTATTGGCTTGTTGGAAAAAACCCGTTGGTATGGGGAGGGGCTGAGAAATTATCAGTTTGCGGCCACAGAACAAATTTCAATTAGTGATGGTGAGATAACACACACACACACACACACACACACACACGCCGTGCAACAC
>PIJE02003705.1:7057-17057 GCA_002895965.2 Coryphaenoides rupestris | reverse complement strand
AGAAATTTCTCATTCTCCATGCTCATTTCTTATTTTCATTCTCTCTCTCTTCTCGGCAGAGGAGGAGGAGGAAGGAGGAGAGAAGAGGAACACATTTGTCGTCACCTCGTTGCGGGCTTTTTCGTTCGCCGAGACTGCGAGTAGGCTACAGATATTGTATCTCATAATGTGGTTAAAAAAAACAGCGCACCGTCTTGTTTTATTATAATTGCAATGCGATCGCGGATGGATTAATATCAAGATAACATCTTAATAACCCCCCCCCCCCCCCCTTTTACCTGTTAAAGACTGTGAATTCGTGTGTGGATATTATTTCTTTGGTTTATTTTGGTATTCTTATTCTTTGCCATATATCCGATGTGTATGTGAGCGTTAAAAATCTTGAATCTTGACTCTTATTCACGCTTCAGCCCTTCCCCGGATTTCCCCTCAAATAAATTCCTCTTCGTGTAACTTACTCCCGTCGGCGTCTGCAATTTGGGTCCACCCAGACATTCTGAACACATTTTTACAGATGTGTTATGGATGACCTCGCCGAATGATTCGTTGAAGTTAGATGGATAAGTCTGGTATTGATGATGGAGTCAATGGTCGGCGGAAACATGATGGGTTGGTGGTGTAGATGGACATTGATCAGCTCATCGGCATGATCCAGTAATCAGAGTTTCGTTCTGATGTGTTCTGTGCTTACACACACACACACACACACTCACCACATACCTCCATTCAGAGCCAATTCTTGAGAGGCTCTTTCTCTACTGTGTCGTGTTGATAGTCATACAACCGCGATATAGGTGTGTGGATGTGTGTGGTTGTGTGTGTGTGTGTTGTTGTGTTGTGTGTGTGGTTGTTGTGTGTGTGTGTGTGTGTGTGTGTGATGTGTGTGTGTTTTGTTCTCTTCTCTGTCTCTTGTCTCTGTCTCTGCTCTGTCTCTTCTCTCTCCTCCTCTCTACTCTCCTCTCTCTCTCTCTCCTCTCCTCTCTCTCTCTCTCTCTCTCTCTTCTCACCCGGTGGTGACGGCGTAGTTCTTTCAAGGTGAGCCAAGTGAGCGAGACGAAGGTCTGACAGCTGCCTCTATTCTGTGCTCTATATACCACACCTCCCGGAGAAAATAAAACCCATCAAGACAAGGGGGGTGTTTGATACGAGTGTATTTAAAGCTAATCCAAAAGAAGTTCCAGGCGGACCCCCGCAACCACATAACCACATTCATTACAATCGGTTCCCTCGGCCTATTGATTGCTTGCCGCTCCTTTTACTTGTTGATTATAAATAATGAATTTGAAAAACAATAGCGTGGTGGGGGTTGGGTGGTGGTGGTGGGGTGGTGTTGGGGTGGGGTGGTTGGGGGGGGAGGGGGGGCGGAAAAACTTCTGACGTAAACTTTAATTGTCTAAAAAATAATGAGCAGGACTCACGCTGAAAGGACGGATCCCAACTTCCATTTTTTACGTCCTCAGACTCGGCTTCACGTCGCGGCGCTGTTCTGAGAAGAGATATTGGATTCTCGTTCTCTCCGGCGAAGAGATGAGCTTCATACTCCTCAGTAAGAAAAACGGATTTTCTAACTTCTAACCCCGTGTTGAGGGCAGGAGAAGGAGAACGAGTTAAGAATAAGAATCCGACGCCGCCGGACACGAGGAGATACGTCATTATTCATGCGACGCATGATGAATGACGTATGACTAATTTGTCGTAGTGGCTGAATAACATAAACCTTTAAAAAGATATCATTGTAACATATTTATGCCACGCATGCCCGTTTACTACATTGTACGTAGGAATGTTAGAAAATGTTAGGAATTCATTCATTAAATTGCTCATGTGAACACAGCCTCCGCTTGCTAATTTTGGAGGTGTTTCCTCAGAATTGACCATTAAGGATGCTAAGTTATATACTGGCTGATGGATTTGTAATCTTTCAGTGCCCCTTTTAATGACTTAAGAATGTTTTCTTTAGATACTGGAATAACTTTCAGTTCTTTATTATCCCTATGGGAAATTAATGTGCACAGCAGCAGTAATCATACAGATAGAAAACATGGATGACAATGACATACAGGATTACTCACAGACAAACCACATTGACATTCCCATTCCTCATCAAATCATAATACACATTATACACAATCATTAATGGAGATATACATAATATATATACTATTTATATTATAGAACTATTATTATGTATATACTGTATTATACTCACAGGAGTTATGGCCGAGTTGTAAGTCAGCATGAGCGTCTTAAAGGGCTTTTGTGTCCGTTCACGGTCTGCCGGCCGAAACGTTGATTTCAACTTTATTTCCCGGCCCACCCGCTTGGGAACCCCTCTCAGCCCTTCTGCAACGCTTTGTAATTGCGGACCGGCAAATTACCTGAATTCACAAAGCCTCTTCTCCGCGGCCCAATCCGGCCCCAAACAAAACACCGGCTTTTTCATCCAATTTGAACGGTTATGATGCACAATACACCTCTGGGTCCCGCTCGTTAACGCTGAAAAGAGGCCGTTTCTTACCTCCTGCGTGCAAATGCAAGAAAATACTATTGTGTGGGAATTCAAAAATGAGTCGGCCAAAAATGAGGTGTGCCCTGGGAAAAAGTGTGTGTTGCGCTGATTGTGTGTGTGTGTGTGTGTGTCGGTAGCGAGTTTTTGCATTTTCGGCCAATAATCTCCGGGTGGTGGTCACGGTGAACATAAACGTCGCCAGGAAACACAGGAAACTCTATCTGGCCGTCTTGAAAGAAGGAATTTAGGGTGCAAAGGAGATGATATTTATTAAACTCGTTCTGAAAATCTGAAACGCTTTATCTCATTACAAATCGAGGCCACCCTGTCGTCCACGGTGAGGAGCAAATGAACGGACGTGGAGTCGCATGGCCGCCGGATTGTGGGCCATCTCTGAAAACCTAAAAATGCGCATACCTGTGAGTTAGTGGGAACCAGAAGGGAGAATTGCATAACCATGCGTGGGAAATGCAACTTATCAGTCAGATAACACCCTTTCAAAATATGCACGGTTTGACATTGGTACATCACAAGTGGAGGTCCATCCAGACGCCTGTACCCGCGTAAGGGTTGTGGGTAGTCCACCGGGTAAAGGGACTGGTCGGCTCAAACTTCGTCATTCCACCACTGGTACATCCTGGGCGGACGACACTCCCACTTGTTTGATGTCACGAATGTCACCGTGACCATTTTAGTCACATGCATCACCACCCAGTGCACCAAGCGTGCCCTGAGTGAACTTGTAAGTAGTAGCGTAAATACAGTTCGTGTTGCGCTAATTTCTCCGACATCGAACGCTTATTCCCGGTCCCCTCCCCGGTCGCGGCCTCTCTCTTACCGCAGGCCCCTTACTTGGACCTCTTAACCTTTACCTTTGACCCCTACTCCTCTGCCTGTATCCTGTTGTGTTGTGTGTGTTTGTGTGTTGTGTGTGTCTCTCTACTCTATACTTCTGACTGATTAGTAGACAGAGTTAGACCGGAAACACGAGGATCAAACAGAATTGAGTCAATGTCACGTTGGGTGGAAATCGCTGCGTCGTTTGCGTGTTGTGTGTGCGGCGCGTGGATGTGCGTGTGTGCCGTGTGTGTTGTGCCGTGTGTGTGCGTGCGTCTTGCGTTGCATTTGTACACACAAACAGCTACATAAACTTACATGCATGCAAACGACAGATAGTTTAGCTCCACGCACTGTGGTTGTGTGTGTTCGTGTGTGTGTGCTTGCGTGTGCGTGGCGTTGCGTGTGCATGTGCGCTGTGGCGGCGTGGTGTGATGTGTTGTGTGTGCGGTGTTATTATCTCACCATCACTACATTGAAATTGTTCTGTGCCGCAAACCGATACATTTCTCAGCCCCTTCCCCATTACCAACGGTTTGTTTCCAACCAAGCCAAATTAATTCATAACTCTGAGAATTATCAAGTATAATCGGTGAAATAATTCGACTTATTAAATGATATGCCGTCATTGCCATCTCGATTTCACAGTCAGATTTTGACTTTTCGTTATGTTCAATGTTGGCATGGAAATGAACTGGAATCTTTCTGTTCTTTATTCTAACTACATTTCTTGATTTGATCATTGCATCTATACGTTTGTGTGTGTGTTTTATCCAGCGCCGACAAGGAGTGTGTGTGATTATGTATGTATTTCAGACAACATTCATATTTCGAGTCAATGTGTGCACAGGTATGAGACCTTCTCTGAAACAATTGTGAATTGGAACAAATAGACAAAACTGACAAAAAAGATATTGAGAGGGACAATAACCTGTAACGGGAGGTAAATCGTTACCTTGCCATTTAAATCTTAAGATGATAATAATTATAAATTCATTATTAATGTTATTCTACCATTTTCCTATTACCAATACAAATCAAAATAGTGTCTAACGTCTGATTGAGTTCTTCCCTCAGGACCCTCGCATGCACGGAAAATCGGACCCGGACGCGATAATATATGTTGCGTGGATATAACCCCGTCCTATGCTCTCAGTCGTCTCTGACATTTCGTTACGTCTCTGAGGCCTACTTAAGAAATTCGGACGGCGTTCTCTTGCTCCGCGACTCGCTTGTCTTGTAGCGTAGCACGAGCGAGTAACCCGGAGCTTACGGGTGTCCCGCCGACGGTCCTCAATGGCGGAACGGCGGTCGTACGGTGGAGACCGTTCGCCCGCCGTGCCGCTCTTCTAAGGGGCCGTCTCGTGTCGAAATGTGGCCCCGATGTGCTTCCGACTGTGAGTCCTAATGACATGAATGAATGAATGAATGTCGTCGTTTTGACGTCGTCCGTTTTTTCGATCGAACCGTTTCAACTGTCTCTTCATCATGACCATCCAGCCATGAAAAAAAAAAGACCACTTCCAATAAAATAGGCTTGTTGAGTCTGTGTTTTTCAGTTGTTGTCTTGGAAACGTCCGACTCGGCACGACATAAAGTTTCCCACCTGCGGCCTTTTTGTTTCGGCTGTTTTCTCGCACGGGGTCAATAAAAAAAATACTTACGTTGAATGAACGGGGTCCGGGAACGCTTTTCTAGATTTCATTATTGACTCATCTTTTGCTCCAATGTTCAATATTTTCCAACCTTGGAACCGTTCGCGCTCGGCCGGATTAACTAGCCCCGCCCCCCCCTGCGCCAATTAACGCTCAAATCTCCGACCGCCGAACACACCTGAAAACGGTCGTCATCGCTCACCGTGGACGGGCAAGAGCGCCCGCCGTATTAACGCCACTCAACGGAGAGCATTGCCGGGCGGAATAATTGCCGTAGTTTGCAGCCACTATGGCATAAGAGCGGCTCGCTGCGTCCAGAGAAGGGGGCGCTTCTGTGGAAACATCTCAACCCCAAACCTACTCGCGGCTTTTTTTTCAGGCGGATCGAGCTGTTGTTGGAAGTTGGGGGAACGGGGGGGGAAACCGGGTGACCAAAGATTGGGTAAGGAGAAATACACTGTGACTGTGGAAGACCGGGATTTCTCTTGAATATAAGGACAAGTCCTTGGAACGTTCCAATATACACCACGAAAAGTTTTTGGGGGTCTCGAAATTTGAGCACCCACTTTCTAGAAGTTCATCCGGGAAGTCTAAAATGTGTTTTTACCGTTACAGTACATTGAACCCATTTTTCGACCCTTTTTTGACAGTCTTCCGCCAGCTCCGGACTGAAGAAGTGGGGTTCTGTAATGTTGGACCTGTGTTGTTTATTATAACTTTCTATAGTTATTTTAATTTTTGTTATATGTTTTGGGATCTTCATGGTTTGTTTATTTTATGTTTTGTCTTTTTCCTAGGTGCGATTTATATCTTTATGTTCTATATATATATTATTACTTTATATCACGGATACATCTATATTATATGAAACAGCACGGTCCATTTCAGTGGCATTAGTATCTACACATTACCGTGATTAGTTTCCCATTGGAACCTCTGTCCTCTGACGGGACGGGGGGGGTGGGGGGGGGGGAGTTACTTTAATAAAACGACCGTTAGCTTTCACTTCTAATTCCGGCGCCCCCTAGGTTGGATTCCCACTTTGTATGGATATGCAAGCTAAAGCCAGCGCGCCGCACCCTAAAACGGCTTTAGCATATCGCCCCCCCCCGGCTCCCATCCACTCAATCATGATGATGCTATTCTATTTACCAAATAGGAATAGTGACTCATCCGGAGGACTCGCGTTACCTCGGAATCGCCGCTAGGAAGGCTCCTGTTAGATAGCGATGACCCCCTGTGTTTACAAAAACTGTATCATTACATTTATTGGTTTGTCTTTTTTGCGTTGCTTAATTAATCACCATTACAAACCCGCGTCTGGGGCGGATGCTATGCAGTATATTTCTGCTTTGCCACAGTATGCGCTAAACCTACTGTATTTTCTATCGAGTTTAATCACTTCTAAATTTCATCCCGACCCAACCGCCCGTATCAACTTAACGACGTTAATGACCGGGATTTGAAACACTGATCGATTTTACCGCGACTTAATTGGCTCGGTTGTAAAGGCGATAATCATTCCTTGATAATCGATTCTGAGAAAAGGCTTAACCATTTCGATTTTCGAGTGCAAAACTGTTTACCGCATCTTTCGGAATGATTTATCTTTAAAATGCGTGCGTACGTAATTATTGCACACCTACATAATAATATACTTTTAGATCGTATATTATATACGCATAGACTTTATAAGAGGATGGCCCAAGGTGATGTGTGCGACCAAAGACAAACCATTTAGATTCTACCACACTCGGCATGTGTGTGTGCGGGGATCAATATTTCACTCGGAGAGTCCTCCTGTTCACTTTATGGTATGGAGGAGCCACCTACTTTGGCCTCCTGATTTGGAGCTGATTGACGTGCTCAATTAATCTTCATCATCCATTCATCATCATCTCCACCTCTCTGTGTGTGTGCCGCCTTGGACATTGTTCCACAATCAGATGAAGATCCATCTTTTCATCCCGGGCCAAAATGATTCCAATTAGAGCATTCGTTGGCTGGCCCAAGGTTTTTTTTTTTTTTTTTTCACGTCGGGGAAGCGCTGCTAAAACGTTGGCTGGAGGACCATCACTATACATGATTCAATTAGCCTCCAGTCACCGTGCATTACCCGTCCAATCACCATTCACCGTCCATTCTCAGGCGTTGACCCACTCACTGTCCGCTCCCAAAAACCAAGAGTATCCAACTTCCGTCGTGGGCCGATCTGAAAAAGGACCCGAGATTTAAATCACCAAGCAATTGTGCATTATCTCAGTATTTATTCTCAAAGATGTTAAAAACCTCCAAGCATACATTAACGCATTTCATTTACCGTGGTTTCGTACGCCCGTGAAGAGGCCACCGCCGTTTGCCAAGTGACCATTTGCGTTTTGTGAGTGTCTTCTTTCCCCTACTTGGATTGTGATTGGTGTCCCAACTCCAATCCGTCAGCTATCCGTCTAAACAAGAGCCGCTCTCTGGACGTGTGAGGAAAGTTAAATTATAATAATAATAATAATAATAATAATAATAATACATATTTCTTACATTTTTTGTTCTGTTCAGGTGTACCTACCTGCCCGTTGTTACCTGCTGCATTTCACACGTTAACACATCCCATTATGATGGCTGTTGTTCCTTTAATTTGTTTTATTTTTCCATTTTCCATCTATTCCGTTTTTATCTCTATTCAATCGTCTCTTCTGTGTCGCACTACGATTTTCTTTTAATCTTTGTTCTACCTTTTGCATCATCACACTACACTGTTATGGCATTCACCTTGCAAAACGATTGGTTTGAAGGCACTATAGATATCAAAGTTTATTATTATTATATTATGATTAGACACCATCGACAGGACCGTCTTACTCATCGCTCAGTTCACTTTGGATAAAAAGTTTCTGCTAACATGCACAAAAAACATTCATAACTTCAGGTGTGTATCTGTACCCACCTATGCCTGTCCGCCAACATGCCATCATATAGCTTAGCACGTGTGTGTTGTTGTGTGTGTGTTGTGTGTCTGGTAGCTTTCACTCCGTTCCAGTCCCCTCAGAACCGGCCATCCATCATCCCCACGGTCACACACCACTCTGAACTCGTGTGTGTGTGTGTGTGATTCTCATGTTACCGACTATCAGGCCTTCACCTCGCCTTTGTCTATTTCCCCCCCCCCTCCCCCCCCCCCCCAACACATCCATTTCTTTTCCTGTCATGCAAAACAATCCGTCTTCCTCCTCCGTCGACGATCCTGCGACGCTTCCGTGTTGCTGATAACACGACCCGGCCCAACGCAGAGAATCAAATCAAATCTTTTTCATGATATTCGTTATCGGTGTATTCTCTACCAGCGTGAGGTTAACCCAATCCCTAGGTAACAACGGATCCAGGAACAAAGTGGAGGCGGTCCTGTATGTTCTGTCTGCTCTCTTCTGTCTGTCCTCCGCCGTCTGTCTGTCTGCCTCTCTTTCTGCTGTCCGTCCGTGTCCGTCCGTCTCGTCCGGTCCGTCCGTCCGTCCGTCCGTCTGGTCCGTCCGTCCGTCCGTCTTGTCCGTCCGTCCGTCTGCCGTTGTCTGATTCTTCTCTCTCTCTCTCTCCTCTCTCTCTCTCCTCTCCTGTATTACATCATGTGAAACATTGATTGACTCTCGTGAATTGTTCAAAATAACTTCCACCTATTCGTTGACAGTTGGGTAGTATTTTCAAACTAAATGCCCCAACTACTAATTGTTGTGCATTTTGAATCACACTAGATATATATTACATTTATCATCGCTATATGAAATTACTTGATCATTATTTTGATGGAGTATTTAACATTTCAAATGTGTTTTTAACCACAATGCTTAGTAAACCTAAAGAGCAATTGTTTCTTTATTTATTGTTCTCAAACTTGATTTGAATGAACTTGTTTGAAAGAGGTTTTGCTTTTGACGTTTCTCTCGTTATTCGCAAAGATCAAATTAGCAGACAGATACATCGGCGGTGAAGAAAGTACAGTCCATGAACATGCAGCAACAGACATCTATAATGTGTGCTAAATAAAAGCTCACAGGACCAGTCGTGATCGATGTTGATACAGGACACCACAGAGCTGCAAGACCAAGAGACCAACTGATCGGTCAATAAGCAAAATACACTCTTGATCAAAAGAGAAATCAATACAGGCATCAATCTCACTGACTGTGTGTGTGGTGGTGTGTGTGCGCGTGCGTGTGCGTGTGTGTGTGTGATTGTGAGCATGTGTGCGGTGCTTGTGGTGTGTGTGTGTGACATGAGACACGTTGTTAGTCGTGCAACTGTATGTGCTGAGATACAGCTGATACCGGGAGGCCCGCTAAGTCTTCCTCCTCCTCCTCCTCCTCGTCCTCGTCTTCGTCCTCCAGCTGAACAAGGGCGAGTAATGTATCTTTTCTTCAGGCAACATGCGCACCATCAACATTAGAATCCATCATAGAATCTATCCTAACATCACTTTCATCATCTTCATCTGATTACCACATCTGATCTTGGGCTGTGGCATGGAAAAATGAAAGGAAGTGAGCCGAGGCTTTAAGGATGGGACCAAAAAATGGAATTTCGCCTTAAATCAAAGAAGATGTTAGTTCAGGGAAATTCTATGCGAGAAGGAGCACATCTAGTCTCATCTCACAGTAAGTCATACCACATGTCGTTGGAATAGCGACCGATTGGCTCTGGGTTAATTTCCATACATTCTGAATGGAATGCGCACAAATCCAACATCGAAAAACCAACGGTAACAAGTAGACAATCGTCGGAGCTTCTGACAATTAAGACAAGTGCTCAAAGCCTTCTGTAGAAAAATTATTAAATTTCAGATGATATCGATTTAAAATACTGACGTATATAGAATGAAAGAACAAAATATAAATGTTGATTTCGGTATAAGTGAAAACTTCCTGGGGTCGCCTTTGGAAAATAATGTACTTGGTGCGTGGTTGGCCTAGTACTTAGATCCAGAATTACTTATATATTCTCATCTCTCTCTTTT
>PIJE02003704.1:21296-35135 GCA_002895965.2 Coryphaenoides rupestris | reverse complement strand
AAACAGAGTATAGAAAAGGAATGTGTGTCGATGGATTGCGTTTGTGGTTGATGCTCTGATAAGCACTTGAATGATATTAGCACTGCTTATAGACGATACATAAATTTATGTCTATAGAACCACGGGTACAGTGCGAATGTCTTTGGGATGCCAATGATTCGGTGTGTGTGTGTGTGTTTGGTGCGTCGGGGGTAACTGTTCTCTGTGTATGTAATGGGTCGTGTGCTGTTGGGGCTGCTGTGTGGTGTACTCAGCTGAGAAGGTTAACCATTCAGTCCTCCTGTGCTCGTGTGGCGCTTGTGTGACTACTCGTACTAAGTGTCGTGTGTCGTAGTTGTTGTTTTGTGTAGTGTTAACATTGTTACGTCTGTTGCATATTTTAAGGGTTTTAGGTCAGATTTGCTTGGAAACAAAGTTGCACAAGACCAAGCAACCTTTTGTAGAAGTTTTATTTAATAACCTCACTTGAGATGTCTATATGCTTAGCTGTAACTACACTGTAACTAAACATGTAACTAACCTGTAACTAAACATCGGATATTGGACGAAGGTCAAATCATTGTTGTCAGTAGGGGAACTGTCATGTTTGTATAACATTATTAGGTGGTAAACTAAGGTTTTGTAGGGAACCTTCTGTAGGACGATCTTAAAATAAAGCGGGTCGATACACTAACATAGTAGAGCTAGTTCTGGAAAGGGGGTCTGGGGCTCAGAGAAAACCTCAAGATTTGGGTTTTCCCCACACGCGGCACTGGGGTCTGTCCTCGAGGCGGCGGCGGTAAATGACAAGGGCGAAGTACTTGAGAGGCCGTCGTCAACGTGGGCGTGGAGTGGTGAGTGGTGGTGGTGGTGGAGGGTGGAGGTGGCGTGAAGGTGAGTGGTGGTGGTGGAGGTGGTGGTGGTGATTGTGGTGGTGGTGGTGGTGTGGTGGTGGTGGTGGAGTGGTGGTGGTGTGTGGTGTGAGGTGGTGGTGGTGAGTGGTGGTGGTGGTGGTGGAGTGGCGGTGAAGGGCGGTGGGCGGTGGAGGTGGTGGAGGGGTGTCGGAGGTGGTGGAAGGTGGTGGTGAGGTGGTGAGGTGGCGGTGAAGGGGCGTGGAGGTGGCGGTGGAGGTGGCGGGGTGTGCGTGGTGGTTGAGCGCTCATGGCCCAAATAGGGAGGCCGGAGTCATGCTCCATGTAGATGTCATGTAGTCATAATGTATTGGTAATGTAGACATAAGGTAGAGGTATTGAAGTGATAATGTAGAGATAATGTAAACATCATGTAGTGGTAATGAAGAGATAAAGTAGTGGTAATGTAGACATAATGTAGTGGTAATGTAGTGGCAATGAAGTGGTAATGTAGAGGTAATGTACAGATAATGTCGTGGAACTGTGTCAACATATTTTCAGGTCTGACAGAAATTTGTAGTGAAATGTTCAGACTCCATCTTGGAGCCTCGTGTGGTTTAATATGTGGAAGAAAACAACCTCATGTTCCTCATTGTTTGTTTCAGGTGTCCTAGCAATGTTAGCGCTGACGCCGCCTGATCTGGGAGCAGTAGGATGTACGGAGCTGCGCACCCAACGCCTCCAGACAACAAGACACGCTCTCGTCCTGAGTTATGACGCCCTGTGAGGGAGGAACGCCACGGACACGCAGCTGACTCCAGAGAGACGGCCACCGCCTCTCTCTCCAGGAATGTCCGGAAGGGCCGGCGCAATCTTATCAAAACCAGAGCGCTTCCCAGACCGCCCCGCGGTGGCGGCCGGGGCCCCCGCCGAGGTCTCACCGCAGGACGATCGGAACGGTCCGGCCGAGGCGTCCGACCCAGGACCCGTGACCCCGGACACCGCGGCGGCAGAGATGCCGGGGAGTGATGTCGGTCACGGCGACGATGTGGAGTTAACTGAGCCGGCCCTTGCGGAAGTCGCGCGGGAGTCGGCCATCCACGAGGAAGTTCCATCAACGCCTCTCGTGATCCTCTCCGATGACCAGGGTCTTCTGTCTCCAGTGTTTGTGTCGGATGAGGAACTTCCAGTGCTCTGTCTGCTCTCAGAGGGATCTGCAGGCTGCAGCTGTGTTACCTCAACATCTGCAGGAGCTGTCATGTCTGGGTCGTCTGGACACATGAATGCGGGATGGTCAGAACCGACCATCCCAGGGGAACAGGTCGGACCGTTGCTGAACAGGAATGTCTTCGGAGCTTGGACACACAAAGACCCTACCGGGTCGGTACCGCTTCCTCCCCAGGCCGCGCCCCTTCCTGTGACCGCACGGAACCTGTCTGACAAGCGTCCGAGGGGTCTACTACGTGTGGTGAAGCACAAACCCAGCTCCATCACCTTCTCGGATTACACCCACTCGGATTACACCTGTACTTCAAGCCGCAAGCCTGTTGTCTTCCAGCTCAGCTCTGATGGAGGAGGTTCTTCGCTGGAGGAGGAGGACGATGATGAGGATGATGATGATGATAATGATGAAGAAGGGGATGGTGATGATGATGACGATGATCACGATGTCTTCCTGGATGTGGGAGCCGGTCCCAGGTGCAGAGGGGCGGGCAGAGAGAGGCGATGGAGGAAGCAGAGTCTGGAAGCGCCCAGTGGAGCTGGACGGCGCGCAGCAGAGTGGAGGACCGGCGGTAACAAGGTAGGTCACCTGCGGTAACGAGGTAGGACACCTGCAGTAACGAGCAAGTGTCACCTGCGGTAACGAGGTAGGACACCTGCAGTAACGAGCAAGTGTCACCTGCGGTAACGAGGTAGGACACCTGCAGTAACGAGGTAGGACACCTGCAGCAACGAGGTAGGACACCTGCGGTGGGGGAACTGAATGCGGATCCTCCCATTCAGTGTTTAGAACCAAGACCAAGATGCATCCTTATAAAAATGCCCTAAATGTAAATGTAATGTAAATGTAATGAAGTTGATCCTTTGGGTCAGGATCCTCTGTGAGTAATTGGTGTTGTTGAACATTTACATTTTGTAATGTTGCCGTTATCCAAAGCTTGTAAGGGTTGCAGCTCCACACATTGTCCATCCAGGTTTCTAAAGAGGTTCTTTCTTGGGTACTGTAAGTATTGTGAGTTGAACGACCTGCTGTGGTTACGACTCAGGTGATAAACAAGAGGCAGACGTGACTGAGGTCTGAGGGAATGCACACCGCCGTGAGTCGGGGTAACGTTGCATACTTCTGCGAAGTCGTGTCGATTGGAAGACGTGTCCTCCTCCTCCTCCTCCTCCTCCTCCTCCTCCTCCTCCTCCTCCACCACCTCCTCCTCCTCCTCCTGCACGGAGGAGGAGGAGGAGATGGTGGAGGAGGAGGAGGAGGAGGAGGAGGTGGTGGTGGTCCGCACGTAACGCTGTGTTTAGACACGAGTTCACAGCAGGGACGCTTGCCACAGACCTCAGCCTTTCCAAATCTCAGCAGCTCTGCGCCTAACAAGCCCAGACCCATTCAGAGGCCCCCGTCTTCCTGGGCTCACCTTTTATCCTGACCCTGGACCCTTCAGTCAGCTGCAGTCCTCTCTCTCTCTCTCCTCTCTCTCTCTCTCTCTCTCTCTCTCTCTCTCTCTCTCTCTGTCTCTCTAGCCCCCTCTACCTCTCCATCAATCCATCTCTCTCTCTCCCCCTCTTCTCCCCCGTCACAGCCTCTCTGTCTGCCATCTGCCTCCTCAAGGCCAAGTCACACTTACTCCGTCGACTATGTCCACCTAGATGCACCTAGGATCGATGGATCTATCCAGTAGGTGCATAGATAAGAGATGTTCAGAGTTGCCTACATACAGTATATCTATAATATGAGATGGTCAGAAAACAGACATCTTCTCACATGGTCTTCACGGTTCCTTGCCTCGTTTTGCTTACCAATGGCGACGGTTTGCCTTTCAATCTGGACCTCGATCTTGAAACGGTACACTTTTGAAGGTTGGGAAGTTTTAAGAGCTGGTCATGGACCCGTCCATCCACGGTCCCTCACAATGCACCACAATACAGGACACAAGGGTGTAAAGGAGAGGCAAGGCAGCCACACAATGCCATGTTCCCCCAGCCTGCTGGGAGCCTCTCCGATCAAGAAGGCGGCGGCTTTAGTGACTTAAAGCTGGAATTACAGTTTTTCTTGTACAGAAGCCCACCTGAGTGTCTTTCTCTCCCCTCCTGCCCCCCTACTGGTACCTTCACTGTGGAAGTGAAAGGGAATAATTACCACCTTTGTGTCTAATTGGCTTCCCTTCAGAGACGGGCCTCTAGTAGAAACCTTCGGCACGCTGTGTGAGTGATTGTAGCATTTAACACATCACTGAACCAAAAGGAACCGTTCGACGTTTGCAAAACGGCGATTATATTTTTTTGGGGCACGCAAAGAGTTCAGCCATTCAGTCGTCAGATCAATCGTCTGCCCTGCCTGACGAGGGCCGAGCTCGGTTCTGGGCAGGTTCTGGGGATGGGTTTCAGTCTATTGGTTTGCAAATATACACAAAGGTCGCCCGTCAACACAATACATGGAGGTGGTGTTCTGCGTGAGTCCACAATTCCGTAAAGTTGTGATTAAAGGTGACATCGTGAGCTGTGGTGAAATATCTCCCACCGCAAATACGAGCGTACTCGACAGTGGTCACGTGGCAACTGTGAAACGGCTCGCAATGGCTAACCGCGCTCACACCTGGTGGTGTAATATTTCCCTTTTTAGCGCTGGGCTTCCTCCATCCGAACCTGCCGCTGAGGAGCACGCGTTGTGGATCGCGCGGCGGCGGCGGCGTCTCAACCCCGAGCATTAGCGCTTTAACGTTTTAGCGCTTTGGATTAAACGCCCCCCCCCCCCTCTGCCGCACACCGCATGGGGTTAAGCAATCGCATGCCACCTGAGTGCAGATAGCGTGTGGCTTTACGTGTGCATCAGGAGACATCGACTCTGGTAGAGAGATGCTTGTATTTTCCGTTTACGAATAATAAATTAGAAGATACCCTTGTCGCTTTTCATCTGTAGGGAGGGGGGGGAGGGGGAGGGGGGGAGGAGGGGGAGGGGGGTGAGAGGATGGGAGAAAAAAAAAAAGCTGAATTCCCTAATCGGCTTTAATGCGGAGGAGGTATCGCGACGGAATTCATTAATTAATTATGCGCACGCCGGCGCGTAATTACGCCGCTTTGACGACGCCCTTATTTATTATGTGTGTGGTTTTTTGATGTCCATGGATGTGTGTGTGTGGGTGTGTGTGGGAGGGGCTTTGTCGCCGCCATCATCGCCAGCCGACACCGCCTTCTGCGACTGATGCATTATGGGTGCTTTGCCGTGTGTTGTGGGGGGGGGCGGGGTTGTATATTTAGAACGCCGCGTTGAGCTGTTTCAGGTCAGGAGGAGTCTGGAGAGCATCGCTGGGCTTTGCTCTCGGCCTGTCACTCAGAGTACAGAGACACACCCCCCCACCTCTCCACCCTCTCTCTCTCCCCCCTAACCCCCTCCCCCCCCTCGGGGGGGGAGGGGGTTAGAGAGAGGGGGGGGAAGGGAGTCAAATACATTTATTTTCCTTACGTTTTTATCTTTCGCTGCATAATAAAAGACGTGCTTTGATCGGAACGGGAGGGAGGGAGGGAGGGAGGGGGGAGGAGGAGGAGGGGGGAGAAGAGAGGAGAGAGAGAGGAGAGCGGGGAGAGAGGGAGAGAGGGATGGAGAGAGAGGGAGAGAGAGAGAGATGGAGGGGGGAGTCTATTCTCTTCTCGATTCTCACCGCGTCGCGAACGCAAATTGTTCTCGGCGGCCGGAGCAGAGAAGCTTGTTCATGAAGACACTTTCTAGGACAGAGCTGCTCTCTCTCTCTCTCTCTCTCTCTCTCTCTCTCTCTCTCTCTCTCTCTCTCTCTCTCTCTCTCTCTCTCTCTCTCTCTCTCTCTCTCTCTCTGTCTCTGTCTCTGTCTCTGTCTCTGTCTCTGTCTCTCTGTCTCTGTCTCTGTCTCTCTCCTGCTTCTAACAAACTCTCACAGGATCTCTGATCACTGTGCCGGTCTCTCCTCCTCGAGGTCCAGCCGGGATGGAGACGCCGCACTGTGCCGGTCTCTCCTCCTCGAGGTCCTCCCTGGATGGAGACGCCGCACTGTGCCGGTCTCTCCTCCTCGAGGTCCTCCCTGGATGGAGACGCCGCCCTGTGCCGGTCTCTCCTCCTCGAGGTCCTCCCTGGATGGAGACGCCGCACTGTGCCGGTCTCTCCTCCTCGAGGTCCTCCCTGGATGGAGACGCCGCACTGTGCCGGTCTCTCCTCCTCGAGGTCCTCCCTGGATGGAGACGCCGCACTGTGCCGGTCTCTCCTCCTCGAGGTCCTCCCTGGATGGAGACGCCGCACTGTGCCGGTCTCTCCTCCTCGAGGTCCTCCCTGGATGGAGACGCCGCACTGTGCCGGTCTCTCCTCCTCGAGGTCCTCCCTGGATGGAGACGCCGCACTGTGCCGGTCTCTCCTCCTCGAGGTCCTCCCTGGATGGAGACGCCGCACTGTGCCGGTCTCTCCTCCTCGAGGTCCAGCCTGGATGGAGACGCCGCACTGTGCCGGTCTCTCCTCCTCGAGGTCCTCCCTGGATGGAGACGCCGCACTGTGCCGGTCTCTCCTCCTCGAGGTCCTCCCTGGATGGAGACGCCGCACTGTGCCGGTCTCTCCTCCTCGAGGTCCTCCCTGGATGGAGACGCCGCACTGTGCCGGTCTCTCCTCCTCGAGGTCCAGCCGGGATGGACGCAACTTGCTGTCGTCACCTGTGGTTACACACTGTGGACCTTATGTGGACGCACCGCACCTGGCTCTCGACTCCTCCCTCCCTCCCCGCGGTCTTTCTCTGGGGAACCTCTTTTGTGTCTTCCGGAGTAACTCTGGAAGGCGTCTTGCGTGGGTCTTGTAACTTCAGAGTAACTCTGAGGGTGTACTCCGCGACGCTAACGCTGACACGCCGTCCCGCGATGAATTTTAAGCCACATTTTGGAGACGGCAAAACAAAAGCGGCGAGCGTGAATAGCGAGGCAGCGTCGCGCACGTCCTGCAGGACAATAGGCGGCCGGTTGACAGGCTGTCAGGACGCATCGAGCCTCGACACAATGGCGCCGCGACGTCTTTATGTGTGTGTGTGTGTGTGTGTGTGTGTGTGTGTGTGTGTGTGTGTGTGTGTGTGTGTGTGTGTGTGTGTGTGTTGTGGTGTGTGTGTGTGTGTGTGTGTGTGTGTGTGTGTGTGTGTGTGTGTGTGTGTGTCTCTCTCTCTCTCTCTCTCTCCCAGTAAACTCCCCAGCAGCTAACTGCTATTATGAGTCCGGGGGACGCTAACCGATGAGGACGTCACGTCACGACAGGAATGCTAATGCTAGCGAGCCCCCGCAGTGACAGTCGGCTGACCGGACTTGATGTTCCTCTGATTAGCATGTAGCCACCGCCGCCGCCGTCGTGGCATAAATAAGGCGGTTAGTTAGCCGCCGAGGTTGTGGCCACCTGCTAACTAACGGCTTTATTTATGCTCGGTGTGCGCTGAACGCCGGGAAACACAATTTATTTCAGACGGAGGGAGATGATTAAAAAGGGAAATCTTGACAGCCGTGACATTTTACATTTCTTAGCGGTTTTCAAAAGTCACATTCCTCTTTCTTTTAATGGGTTTTGTCGTCACAGGGCCGCAGGTGGGAATCAAACCCGCGGTCGTTACGATGGCGTGTGGCCCAGAGAGTCTGAGACGGATGGAGATCGTGAGAATGTTTAAGATAGATAGATAGAGAGAGATAGGGATATACTATATAGAGAGAGAACGAGAGAATAGTGGAGAGACACACTTCATGCTACCCCTCCCCCCTTACTCTCTCCTCTCTCCCCTCCTCGCTCTCCCCCCTCTCTCTCTCTCTCTGTCTCTGTCTCTCTCTCTCTCTTCGAGGAGTCTACATTTCTTTCTCTCTCCCTCTGTTTGTTAATGTTCTAGTTGTTGTTGTTGTGTGCAGAAGCTGAGGATGAAGAACCAGCAGCTGAAGCAGGTGATGGACCAGCTGAGGAACCTCATCTGGGAGATCAACTCCATGCTGGCGGTCAAGAGCTGAACACACACACAAACAGAGACACACACACACACACACACACACACACACACACACACACACACACACACACACACACACACACACACACACACACACACATCACATCCACAACGGCACACAATCTCCAACTGATTCTTGTCGATTCACACACACTTAATCTCCCCCCACCCCTCGCTCTTCGCCTTAAGACATCTCTCCCTCCTCCAAACCCCCGAATCAGAGGGCTTGGATGATTGGACCTCCATCTGACCATCGATAGCACCTACACTATCGCCATGAACAACCAGCGATAAATAAAGTTTGACAAGCGAGAAGGCAGACACGACGGCGTGACGGCGCTCGACAGCCTGAATCTCCACGTAAACGTCCGCGAGGGCGCTGTGGCCGGCTCGCTAGTGCGTCAGCTGTGACACCACTTTTTTTTTTTTAACCGGCTTTTTTGGTTTTTAGCGAGGAGGAGTGGCTTTCTCGCGGGGACGCTGAGACGCTATAACTAGCGCTACGCTGCGCTGCGCAGTAAAACGCTTTAATCGGCCGTGGAAAATGAACTGAAGTGCCTTAAAACTGTAGACGGCGTAGCTACTGGAGTTCAATTGTTTCATTTAACCTATTTTATTTATTAGATGGAGTTTAAAAAATCCTGCTTTCCAACAGCGACTGTGGCAGAGAAAGAGCATAAAAACATTAATAATATATATTATATATATATATATATAAACAATATAAAAACGCAAGTATGTGAGGGGACGGGGAGGGAGAGACAACGTTAACAAGCACACAGAATGAGGATCTGTCGGGTTATTAAGTTATTGTATGGATCGTAGGTCCTATGTTTTAGAAGCTCCCCGCCAGTCAGAGGGTGTACAGCAACTGGCGCTGATGTCAGAGGACGTGACATCACTCACAGAGGAAGAGGAGGAGCTACTTTCTGGTGCTGCTGGCCAACCGCTGCCTGTCGTAGTGGGGGGGCGGAAGTTTCAGGCACGCGGGGAACACGCATCGCCCGCCACATACGAAGGTCGCCGAGGTCCGTGACCTCGACATGCGGAGCGCCGCGGTGTGGAGGACACTACGCGCGAGTCAAAGAGCACAAGTATAAGATCTCGACCTTTAGATTGTGATGAGGTAGAAGGTCCGTTCCCGTGGGGCCGGGGGGGGGGTTTCGGTGAACGACCGTGAGCCGTTCTCGAGCTTGGGAGGGAGGGAAGGAACGCACACAAGCCAGCTTCTGCGTATCTCGTGTTTTATTTCTTCGTATCGCGTTGCGGTGAATCGGGCCGGGCCCGCCGTTTTAATTGAAGGAAAAATATAAAATTTGGAGAAGATAACGCCTGCGTCTGAATCTGTTTATCAGGTTAATTTAATAGTAATTCAAGTCATGCATACGCAGACAGTTTTTATATGAAGGGACTTGCAGGGAATACAGAGCGGTACATGGGGAGGACATGGGGGTGGGGTTGGGAATCGAATCCTGTGACCTTTCTACTGCTCGTCAAACGCCATAACTCACTAGACCGGCGGTAGAAGATGTGTTCTGTTCTGTTTTAATTAATTTATGAAGATACGAAAACAAACAAGTGATCTGACGGTGTTTTGATTCAAACATACTACAAAATAATAAAGCTTTATTGTACATTACAGTCTCGTTCTTCTGCTCTTTCACTGTGTGTGTAATTTCTGTGTTTTTTAAAACGGCAACGGCATGAGTTGAACTTCGAAAACTCAGACGAGACGCAACGAAAAGGAGAGACATAAGAATGAACCGCAGGACCAACCGACAGCAAGCCCACAAGATACACTTTCAGGCTCTCAGACAAAAACCAGCGCAATATAACAAACAAAAAAATCAAAATAGTTTCCAAAAAACTAATAAAGCAGAGCGGTGGTCTCTGTTACAGCGATGCCCGCGGTGTCCCTCCAGGGCCGGACATCATTAACGGTGTAAATGGACGGTCGCTGGTCTCTGGCGTGCGCGGTCCGTCCAAGCGTGGCCACGGGCGCAAACAAGTGGACGGATCACCGTGTCGACACACCCCGAATGAAATTGACTGTAAGGTGGAGCGAATCGTGA
Organism: Coryphaenoides rupestris; assembly: GCA_002895965.2. Classification (NCBI taxonomy): domain Eukaryota; kingdom Metazoa; phylum Chordata; class Actinopteri; order Gadiformes; family Macrouridae; genus Coryphaenoides; species Coryphaenoides rupestris. The sequence goes on along the minus strand of PIJE02003704.1, from coordinate 25,034 downwards.
ATGGATTTCCTGTTGTTATCAACGGCACGGATTGAACCGGAACAAAACCGAAGACCCGAACGCTAGACAAAACCCGAAAGCCTAACGAAGCCACAAATCAGAACCCAGAATCCTCAACCCTGGAATTCTTAACCACAGGCTGAAAATGAATCCTCAGAGAAACACTAAACTAAAGAACAGAAAGGAACAAAACTAAATCCTTAAGAAACCTTCCACCCTAATCCCTATTAGGACACACAAACCAGAAAGCCTAACCCTCGAACTAAAAACGGAAACCTAGCCCTAAACCCCTCGGCCCCAATATGAAGACCCTAATAAACAAACCCTGAACCTAGAACCTGTCTTAGAACTTATCCCTTCTACATTTGCTTCTCACAAAATGCAAGGGTTCAAGAAGCCTGCGACAAGAAGAAACACAGCAGACCGGCGCGTATCACTCCATAAGAGTTTTATTCTTTTATTTATAATAAATCATTCTTACAAAATTGGCACTTTCTCTGTCATTCGTGAGCTCTATAAAAGTCTTCTTGGTATTACAAGGTAGGAGGCGGGGCGGGGGGCGCAGGGGGCGGGGCCGGAGGCAGCAGGCCAACCAAAGGCTTGGAGAGAGTCCCTGCAAAGATTGGTTACAACACACAGGCCAATCACTGATAAATAAATTCCGCCCAAACAGGAAGTGGTCATGCATATCCGCTGTCTCAGCGGTCGGGGAGAATACGCAGTCGAGCAGGACCGGGTTGGTGGGGGGCGGGGCCTAAGGGGGACGGGGGGCGCTGCTGTGTCCGTGTAAGGTGAATCGGGTTGGGTGTGTGATGTGTGTGTGTGTGTGAATGAATAATATGTTGATTTGTTAAAAAAATAAATGAAAGGCACAGCTCAAGCACAGAGCGGGGATGCCCGTGAATACACTTAACCGGCGCCGGCCTGCCATTTTCCTTTCAATCAAATGTCCCGTTGTGGGAAAAGACTTATCTTATAAATATTCAGATTGAAAATTTGACACCGTGAAAGCAGACAAAGGAATTAAAAATGACGGAACTGGATGCCAAACGCACAGCTATGTGAATGCAGAGAGCGGGTGATTGTCTTGACTGAAGGGGGGCGGGAAAGAATGGACGCAGAAAACAACAACAAAAATAATACTTCTGTATTTGGCTCATGGTTTTTCCCCGCGTAATATTTTCTAAATATCTCAGCTCGGCCCTGGGCGCTTAAATTTGAACACACCCACACCCAGATTATCCGGACAAGCGTTGCACAGAGAGGTGTTTGCGCAAAGTCACTCGAGTCATCCGCGCTCTTCATCCCTCCCGTTTCGCAGCGGGACATTCCTCCGCGGCGGCGGCGTCGAGCACATCATCCTAACTGCTCACAACGCCACGCAAAAACGACGACGACGACTGGTTCGTGGGGGGAAAAAGAATGAAATAGTTTTGCCGCGTTCTGAAATGGATGACAGCGTTGCGAGACCCTCGGAGTTCTGGAGATGATCGGAGGACGGAGGAGCGATCAGAGACGGAGCCCGGGACGCAGATGTAGTGACACAGATGCTCCTGAACGCCCAACCCCCGGAAACCAGATGTCGCCACCAAGGGAGAAAGAATATCGCGTAGAGTACCGGGAGACTCTGTCTCTCTGTCCTCCAAGGAGCTCAGAACTCATCGCCGCTTCACCGACACAACGGGGTTCACACAAAACAAACGCGGCGTTTAACTGGTATAACTGGTTCCTGCTTCACCCGCGGAGATCGGCGATGGTCCCAGGCCCCGGCAGCAGCAAGCAAGGCAGCATGGTTAGTTGGAACTGAAACTGCGATGGTCTTCACTGATGTCCGCTCGCCGTCTTGTGCGCAGAGAGCGAAAGGATCCTGGATATGAACGAGTGATTGATTGTGTTTTTGAATGAAACACTCCCGTGTTTTTAAACGCAACTGGTCCGAGACTTTATCCACGTCTCTCCGTGATAAAAAAAAGACAACGACAAACACGAACGGAAATGAATCCAAATAAAACGTGATGATGAGGAGAGGAGGAGGAGGGGGAGGGAAGGCTGAGTTTGGCAGGGATGAACATCAGGGGACCATCAACCATTCCCCCGGAAGAGCAGCTTCTAGAACCAGTACTAATCGACGGTCAAGGTCGTGACTAGTCCGACCATGTTTCAACAAGGGGGGGGGGGGGTTCTCCAGACGAACTAAAGGTCAGGAGGGTCAGGGGACCAATGCGTTCCCCCTGGCGCTACGCCTGCTAATGTGAAACGAGGCGCATTAACCTGCAGGGGTCAGTTGCTAATGGACGTGATGTCCATGGTCGCAAGGGGACAGCGGGGGGGGTGGGGTGGGGTGGCCCGGCATGATGATTGGACAGGGGGGGTTCGTTGTCCAATGGCGACGCACGACCGCCCACTGATAGACGCACCGACGTGATGATAAGCGTGTCGTCGGCCATGCTTTTTCCGGCGGGGGAACAAACTAAATTCTTTTGCGTCGAGTCCTCCTACATCGGGACGCGTAAAACGCAATGAACTAAAATGAATAACCTGTGTTGTTGTTGTTGTTGTAATTGGGTTGTGGTTGGGGTTTATTATGTTCCGCCGAGCAGTGGCACAACCAAACACAACACAACACAAGGAGAGGGAGAGGGGAGAGACGAGAGACGGATAAGGGAGGAGGGGGGAGGGGCGGGACGGGGGGGAGGAGACAACACAGGTCATTTCCTTCAAGAAAACTGTGAATGCGCGCCGGGGAAAAACAAAAACGAAAAGGCGAAACCAAAAAGTGCAACGTTCCATTTTGACGGCGACAGAGCCGGGGAGTATCAACGTTTCTGAATATTATGGGCGGCGGACTGATCGTATTCCGAATCCATTTAGAGTCTCTCCCGCGGAAACGACCCGATGGAGCGATAGTGCTCTTCTGTTTAACCATCTCTCCTCTCTCCCTCTCTCCTCTCTCCTCTCTCCTCCTCTCTTGTGGGAAGGACCATAGTGGGTAGCAGGGGGAGGAGGGGGGGGGGGGGGGGCACACACATCAAAGTTTTGGGCCTGAACTAAAACGTTGTGCTCCATTTCGTCTGAAATTGTTCGCCGTTCGCTCATTTTGTAACAGCGGGAGGGAGGGAAGGGTTAGGCGGGAGGGAAGGCGAGGGGAGGGTTAGCGGAGGGAGGAGGGAGAGAAAGGGAGGGAGGGGAGGGAGAAGCGTCTCTCTGCATGGCTGAACGTTCAAAGTTCATGTTCTCAGATGTGAGATACCGAGGGAGGAGGGCGGGAGGGAGGAGTTGGTGGATGGACATCGGGCGGGAGATAAAGGATAAAGCGGAGTGGAGAGCCTGAATGGGAGGAGCCTAAATGGGAGGAGCCTGAGTGGGAGGCGCTAGCTGGCCCGCTGGTCCCTTCCTCTGACCACGAGGCCTCACCGACTCCTCAGAGGTTTCCGTTCCGCGCCCCCAAAACATTCGCAGCGTCCAACAGAGTCTCTCTCTCTCTCTCTCATCTCTCTCTCTCTCTCTCTCTCTCCTCTCTCTCTCCTCATCTCTCTCTTCTCTCTCTCTCTCTCTCTCTCTCTTCCTCCTCTCTCATCTCAGTCTCGTCTCTCTCTCTCTCTCTTCTCTCTCTCTTTCTCTCTCTCTCTCTCTCTCTCTATCGTCGTCTGTGTCGTCTCGTCTCGTCAAGGGAGGGAGGGAGGGAGGGAGGGAGCGAGCCCCTCCCCCGCCTCCCTCCTGTGTAGCTCCGCCCCCAGA
>PIJE02003703.1:0-24226 GCA_002895965.2 Coryphaenoides rupestris | reverse complement strand
CACAACAGGTAACATGTAGTAACACACACACTCAGGTAACAACAGGTAACATGTAGTAACACACACACTCAGGTAACAACAGGTAACATGTAGTAACACACACACTCAGGTAACATGTAGTAACACACACACTCAGGTAACATGTAGTAACACACACACTCAGGTAACAACAGGTAACATGTAGTAACACACACACTCAGGTAACATGTAGTAACACACACACTCAGGTAACAACAGGTAACATGTAGTAACACACACACTCAGGTAACATGTAGTAACACACACACTCAGGTAACAACAGGTAACATGTAGTAACACACACACTCAGGTAACATGTAGTAACACACACACTCAGGTAACAACAGGTAACATGTAGTAACACACACACTCAGGTAACAACAGGTAACATGTAGTAACACACACACTCAGGTAACAACAGGTAACATGTAGTAACACACACACTCAGGTAACAACAGGTAACATGTAGTAACACACACACTCAGGTAACAACAGGTAACATGTAGTAACACACACACTCAGGTAACAACAGGTAACATGTAGTAACACACACACTCAGGTAACAACAGGTAACATGTAGTAACACACACACTCAGGTAACAACAGGTAACATGTAGTAACACACACACTCAGGTAACAACAGGTAACATGTAGTAACACACACACTCAGGTAACAACAGGTAACATGTAGTAACACACACACTCAGGTAACAACAGGTAACATGTAGTAACACACACACTCAGGTAACAACAGGTAACATGTAGTAACACACACACTCAGGTAACAACAGGTAACATGTAGTAACACACACACTCAGGTAACATGTAGTAACACACACACTCAGGTAACAACAGGTAACATGTAGTAACACACACTCAGGTAGTGTGTTACTACATGTTACCTGTTGTTACCTGAGTGTGTGTGTTACTACATGTTACCTGTTGTTACCTGAGTGTGTGTGTTACTACATGTTACCTGTTGTTACCTGAGTGTGTGTGTTACTACATGTTACCTGTTGTTACCTGAGTGTGTGTGTTACTTAAGGTGTGAGGAAGAATAAGTAATTGACTACTCACTGAAAAGATGTTTTTCCACCTCTGACAGACCGGAGGTGTCTTCCATAAACGAAGGCACCAGAGCGCTGCTGTTTATTCCTAAAAGAGAAACACGTGAATTTAATTCAACATTTAACAACTCATCATCATGCTTGACTCACTCGGTGATGGAGATATGGAGATAGTATGGGCTTCAGTACACGTCATCTTATTTCAAAATGCAAATGAGCCGACATGTTTGATTGAATACATTTGCTCACTCAAGGAATTGTAGGCTTCAATTATATGGATCTATTTGCATTTTGTACACAGATGGTCGTTTTGCTCAGCTACACATTCGTGGGCGGCCTTTATGTGAATATTTGGCCGTAATTAGTAGCCTATAGTCTCCTTGCTGCGGCGCGTCTCCAGCTGTGTCTCCAAATGCGTCTCCGGCTGTGTCTCCAAATGCGTCCCCAGCTACGTCTCCAGCTGCGTCTCCAAGTGCGTCTCCAGCTGCGTCTCTAGATGCGTCTCCAGCTGCGTCTCCAAGTGCGTCTCCAGCTGCGTCTCTAGATGCGTCTCCAGCTGTGTCTCCAGGTACGTCTCCAGCTGCGGCTCCAGTGTGGACGCACCTGCGGACGCACCTAAGGGGGCACCTGAGGACGCACCTGAGGACCCGCCTGCGGACGCAACTGAGGACGCACCTGTGGACGCGCGTCAACCCGCGGGGGGTGTTGATTGGACGGACACTCACTCACCTTCATGCGTCTTCCAGAGGCCGGAGTGGGAGCTGAGGTCGTCGGCTCCGCTCGTGTCGTTCTCAGTGTCGGAGTTCACGTCGATGATGTACCAGTAGTCGGTGCCGATGGCCACGGCGAGCACCGCGAAGCTCAGCAAGCCCGCGAAGCCGGCCGACAGGATGGCCAAGCGGTACACCATGCCCACGTCTTAGGGGTGTGTGTGTGTGTGTGTGTGTGTGTGTGTGTGTGTGTGTGTGTGTGTGTGTTTTATATCACACTGTCACTGCAGCTTCAGCGCTTAATTCGCGCGTCTCCATCCAGCGTCCATCCAGTGCGTAAAAGGTCCTGTCTCCGGATTCCGTCGCCAATTCCGTCGTTCTCTTCTGGCACGAAAACGCAGGAATCCTTCAAATAAATAAGAGGTGAGTGTGTGTGTGTGTGTGTGTGTGTGTGTGTGTGTGTGTGTGTGTGTGTGTGTGTGTGTGTGTGTGTGATCAGAGATCCGAGTTCGCGTCCGTGTCCGTGTCCGTGTGGCGGGAGAACGGAGTAGATGCTGCACAATTTGGCGCCAGACTGACTCTCCTCTTCTCTCTCCTCTCTCTCCTCTCTCTCCTCTCTCCTCCTCTCCTCTCTCCTCTCTCTCTCTCCTCCTCCTCTCCTCTCTCTCTCCTCTCTCCTCTCTCTCTCCTCTCTCCTCTCTCTCCTCTCTCCTCTCCTCTCTCTCCTCTCTCTCCTCTCCTCTCTCTCTCCTCTCCTCTCTCTCCTCTCTCCTCTCTCTAGAATAGAGTCGAATAGAATATTGCCTAATAAAAATTGCAATGCAAATGATTAACTTCGATATGAGCAATATAAAAAGAACATCTAATAGTTTAACAGCATCACCCGTCATCACACATCTGGGTGGAGACTCCCGCTTGTGATGTCACTAGAGGGTATAGAGTCAACGGCTGATAACTCTCACACCTGGTGGTGGAGGTGTGATCGCTCAACAATATTGTGTGTGTGACTCTCTCCCCTCTCTCTCTCTCTCTCTCTCTCTCTCTCTCTCTCTCTCTCTCTCTCTCTCTCTCTCTGTCCCTCTCCCCCTCTCTCTATCTATCTCTCTCTATCTCTCTCCCCTCTCTCTCTCTCTCTCTCTCTCTCTCTCTCTCTCTCTCTCTCTCTCTATCTTCTTCTCTACCCTCTCTCTCTCTCTCTCTCTCTCTCTCTCTAACCCTCTCTCTCTCTCTCTCTCTCTCTCTCTCTCTCTCTCTCTCTCTCTCTCTCTCTCTCTCTCTCTCTCTCTCTCTCTCTCTCTCTCTCTCTCTCTCTCTCTATCTCTCTCTCTACCTCTCTCCCTCTCTCTCTCTCTCTCTCTCTCTCTCCTCTCTCTCCCTCTCTCTCTCTCTCCTCTCTCTCTCTCTCTCTCTCTCTCTCTCCTCTCTCTCCTCTCTCTCTTTTTTCCTCTCACTCTCTCTGTCCCTCTCCCCCCTCTCTCTCTATCTATCTCTCTATAACTTTCTCCTCTCTCTCTCTCTCTCTCTCTCCCAGTAATGGGGAGATGTGTCTATAAAAATAGGAGCTAGAGGCCTATAAAAAAACCCGGTGAAAAGTATTAAAAACTAGAAACTAAGTCCTGAAAATATATCAATATGATGATGTGTGCAGCCTATGCCTCGCTCTTAAAACACAAGATGAGCAGTAGGCCCATATAATCATCTCTAAGTGTGTATTGGTGTGCGTGTGTGTGTGTGTGTGTGTGTGTGTGTGTGTGTGTGTGTGTGTGTGTGTGTGTGTGTGTGTGTGTGTGTGTGTGTGTGTGTGTGTGTTGTGTGTGTGTGTGTGCGGAGTCTAAGCTCAGCGGAGTGTCATTGTTCTGAAGAACACACGCAAGTGAGAAATGGCGTCTTGAAACAACTTGTCTCCCTCGTGGACGTGGAGGTCAGGCACGCAGGTGGAGGTGGAGGTCAGGTACGCAGGTAGAGGTCAGGTACACAGGTGGAGGTGGAGGTCAGGTACGCAGGTGGAGGGTCAGGTACGCAGGTGGAGGTGGAGGTCAGGTATGCAGGTAGAGGTCAGGTAACGCAGGCGGAGGTGGAGGTGGAGGTCAGGTACGCAGGTGGAGGTGGAGGTCAGGTACGCAGGTAGAGGTCAGGTACACAGGTGGAGGTGGAGGTCAGGTACGCAGGCGGAGGTGGAGTGGAGGTGGAGGTCAGGCACGCAGGTGGAGGTGGAGGTCAGGTACGCAGGTGGAGGTGGAGCTGGAGGTCAGGTACGCAGGTGGAGGTGGAGGTGGAGGTCAGGTACGCAGGCGGAGGTGGAGGTAGAGGTCAGGTACGCAGGTGGAGGTGGAGGTCAGGTACGCAGGTGGAGGTGGAGGTCAGGTACGCAGGTGGAGGTGGAGGTCAGGTACGCAGGTGGAGGTGGAGGTCAGGTACGCAGGTGGAGGTGGAGGTCAGGTACGCAGGTGGAGGTGGAGATGGAGGTCAGGTACGCAGGTGGAGGTGGAGATGGAGGTCAGGTACGCAAGTGGAGGTGGAGGTCAGGTACGCAGGTGGAGGTGGAGGTCAGGTACGCAGGTGGAGGTGGAGGTCAGGTACGCAGGTGGAGGTGAAGATGGAGGTCAGGTACGCAGGTGGAGGTGGAGGTGTTCAGTCAGGAGGACCGAGGCGTTGTTCTGGTTAAACACGACTTAGGAAATAGACTCTAGTGCCACCTAGTGTCGGCCGCGGGGATTGCATGCTGTAGTACTTCATCCATTCACGACGACGGGTGAAGGTTATGCAGGATAACCACATTAAACACACACATGTACGCACACAGACACACACACACACACACACACTCTCACACGTTGCACACACACACACACACACACACAGACTATCTCACACATGCACACACACACACATGTACGCACACAGACACACACACACACACACACACTCTCACACGTTGCACACACACACACACACACACACAGACTATCTCACACATGCACACACACACACATGTACGCACACCGACACACACCCATGCACGCACACACACACACAGACACCCTCTCACACACACATGTACGCACACAGACACACACACACTCTCACACGTTGCACACACACACACACACACACACACAGACTATCTCACACATGCACACACCCACCTGCAATCATACACACATGCACGCACACACAAATCCACACAGACACACACACACTCTCACATGTTGCACACACACACGTGCACGCACACACACATGCACACACACACATGCACTCACACACACATGCACACACACACAAATCCACACAGACACACACTCACACGTGCACACACACATGCACGCACACAGACACATGCACGCACACACAAACACACACACATGCATTTGAATGGGTTAACTTTATTGCAATTAACATTTTGCAAAACCACAGATGAATAAAACAAGGTTTTGTGCATTTAAATACACACACACACACACACACACAGTCACACACACACAGTCACACACACACACAGTCACACACACGCGTTTTAATTACGTGATCAAATTAGACATGGTTATGAATCAGTATTTACGGCAGCCAGTAGGCCACCCAGCGCATCACTAACATTTTAGAGGAACTACTGCAGACTTCTTCATATCCTCGCTGAGTTAGTAGTCCGCCGGAGGTCCACACCGAGCAGCACCCCGCCGTCCTTCCATTCGGGAACAACGCCGCCGCTGTGCCCAGAATGTGAATAAAGGAGATTGTGGATCTCCGGTATCTCGACTGAAACAGATGAGCCTCTAACGGGCCGAGGATCTGCAGCGCTGTCTGCAGAGATATCGCGTCTAATCCCCCAACGATCGACTAGAAACGAGAAAAGACCGGAACGTGCGGCGGTGGAAGCGGAGCTGAACGCTGTCTACTTCTGAATATAATTAAAGATAAACACAAACAAACAACAACGAACCGACCGACAAACGAGCAAACAGACAGAGAGACAAACAACAAGAATGAAACAAAGAGATTTATACTTGACTTTTGTTTGGAGGGTCTTGCGAGTGGTTAATTATGACAGTAGCATCAGGGGGTGTGGGTGGGTTGTGGTTGTTGGTGGGTGGGGTTGTGGATGGGTGGGGGTGTTGGTGGGTGGGGTTGTGGGTGGGTGTGGGTGTGGGTGGGGTTGTAGGTGGGGTGTGGGTGGGATGCCAGGGTGCATAGGGTGCATAGGGTGCAGTGTGTTTTAAGGCCTCTAGGCAGAAGCACTTTCTGAGTTCAGACACATCGTAACCATGACAACAACGAACGTATACATTATACGAAGTCTGTGCGGTCCAGCAAATATATATCTACAGTATATATATATATATATATATATATATATATCAATATATACCGCGTTTGCTCGCTCGGAAAATAATTATGATGATGATTTCGCTCAAGGATATTAACGTTGACCTCACCCTGACATGCATAGCGTAACGAGCTCCCGTTTTGATCACTAACACGCAAAAAATGTCCGCTCTAAAGATTGCGATCATTAATTATTTTATGTTTCCGGACCTAAGCAGCGGAATCGCTAATAGATCGAGATGTGTTTAGCTTTGGATTAAGCTCTATTCGTCAGTGATTATGATTAAATATATGTAGATAACACACAAAAAGATACAACCATTTCGGAACCAACTTTTACAAGACAATGTGGTTTTCCTGACTAGTAACCAGTAACTAGTAACTAATAACTAGTAACTAATAACTAGTAACTACAGTTATATAACAACATCAATTACACAATAGATTTTCACTCATTTCACTTTGTAGGGTCGGTAGCTACGATGCTAGCTCTGTGCCGTGTGCAAAAAAAACCTGTAGCTATGTTAGCGGTGTTGGCATTGTCACTTAAGAGAAACACACACACACACACACACCACACACACACACACACACACACACAATTTGGATAGGTGACAAAACACACACACTCAGACACACACACACACACACACACACACACACACACACACATCACACACACACACACACACACACACACACACACACACACACAGATACACACACATCACACACACACACTCACCACACACACACACACACACACATCACACACACACACACACACACACACATCACACACACAAACACACACACACACTCAGACACACTCAGACACACACACCAACATTTTCACTTCCTTCCACAAGGTAAAAAAAACAAAAAAAACAAAAAGTGCCAATGGACACCAAGCAGATACAGGGTTTACAAGCAGGTCGTCTGACCTCTGACCCCCTCCCCCCCCCCGCCCACCCACCCTCATCTTCCTCCCGGGATCAACCCCCCAGTCAGTACTCCCAGAGGGCGCTGTTGTCGGCGTTGGCTCCGTCGCCGGTCAGGATGCCGCCCTGGTCCCCGCGGACGTACTTCCCGGCGGCGGTGCGGATCGCCACGCGGCCGTGCTCCAGGAACTCCAGGTGGAAGTCTTCGGGCTGCTCCCCGTCGGAGCACACGGCCGCGCCCGACGACACGTACCAGAACTTGCCGCCCACGCCTGCGGGCAACGCATCAGGGGTCACGGGTCAGGGGTCAGGGGTCACAGGTCAAGAAACACGTATTCGCTGTCGTCCATCTAATTGGTTCTGTTATATTCCACAACGTGTTATACCGTCAATTAACTCACACAGGAGTTCTGAGTGACACACGGCATATCATTATTCTCTTCCAGTGCCCACAGACCCGCATATGATTATTATTATTATAATTATTATTATTATACACAAACAATTCAAACTATTCAATTATATTCTGTTCTCTTTTGGAACAGACACCCGGTAACACAAGGACAATATTCACAAGGACAGTATTCTATTTTGTAATTGATATTAACTATGGTGATTGAAGGGCGTGTGAAAATATTATTCTATTCTACTGCTACTCAAGGTCACACACAGAAGATGATAACCTGCCATTCTATTCTATTCTATTCTATTCTATTCTATTCTGCTCTATAACATAACATATTTATACACGATAGCCACTAGTGACAAACTGGGAAATGATTGATTCTATTCTACTCTAGGTCATATGATTCTCTGCCAGTTCATTCCATTCCATTCTATTCTATTAAATTCTAATTCATAACATATGTATACACTACAGCCACAACTGACAAAATGTGGAAAATGATTCCATTCTATTCCATTAAAGCGGCAATCTCGAAGATTTTCATATAAATAAATGAATAAATGAAAGTCACTATCTATCGCTGAATGAGCCTACGGTCCACTCATGACAGTCCTTAAGTTACATTTGCAGTATTTTTTGATATCACGGACTGGGTGGCGAGTCGCCTTTCCCGCACAATATTTAAAGTTTCCCATCACCCAGCAGTGACTGGTCCCATGGATGTCCGCCAGAGAGCATAAGCAGAAGTGACGGACGGTTTCTTCGGTCTCCGCGAGAGTAATCGGAGGATCCGCCGTTAAAACAACTGCCAGCGGACCGACGTCACCGACGCGACACTGATTGGATGCAATTACCGCCTTTGGCCATTAGGTGTCGCCAAAGAGCACGCAAAACGGAAATCTTCAAGGCCGCCGCTTTAAATTCTAATTGATAACACATTTTATACGCGACTACGGCCACGAGTGACACAAAGCTGGGTTAGCGGCCGCACCTTTGATATGGTACGATCCGTCGTGGAACAGCAGGGTGAAGATGTCGTAGACGGAGCGGTTGGAGTCCAGCGTGTTGGACGTCTTGTGGTGACACACGAAGCCGCTCTCGCCGCGCAGGATCAGCATCGGCCGGTTGATCAGCTTCATCAGGAACAGCTCGGCGTCGCCTGCCGCGGACCACACACACACAACGCGTCGCGTTACGCACAATAATGAATTCCCCGTCACTCCGGCGTTCGCGGCGGCGTGACGAGAGATGAGGTGAGCGAGGGGTTCGGGGGGGTGGGGGGGGGGCGGGGCTAACTCACCTGCGCCGTCGCTCATGGCCGACAGCTGTCCGTTCTTTTTCGTGCAGATGTATTTGCCGTTGCTGGCCTTCAGCGCGACCCTCGGGCCTCGATACTCGATGTCGAACTTGGTGTTGGTTTGGCTGCAAGCGGGAGGCGCAAAGATGACAAAATTAGCCCCTCAGTGAAAAAGGTTGGAGGTTCGATCCCCCAAACGTCAACGGTCTACCTGTCGGCACCCTTGAGCAAGCTCCCTAAGCCCTAGGTTGACATGTTTCACAGAACCCTCTGGGGAAGTCGTCATTGGAAACCGTTTGGAAAAGGGTCCGGCGCTTTAAAAACAATCCCTGGCAGGTGATCGGAGGAACCGTCTGTTTATCGTCGTTATTTCCTCCGAACAAACTTTGATTGCTTCCCTCGCTGTCGTCACACCTAAACCCCGCCCCCGCAGCTGCCAGGAGGACACTGATTGGTCCGAACCACCGGTGGTTCAGACACAAACGGAGAGCTTGAATCCTGGCCAGACCGTGCTCTAAAAAGAGAAACAGTGGGAGTGGGAACTCTTGAGATTGGGGTGTTCTCACGAGGCTGCCAACACCCAGACCTGCTCCTGATATCTGATATCTCTCAATAAAACATTTGAGGAACGACTAAATAGTAAAATAATATCAGCGATGCCCATTGACGTCGATGCGGAAACCAGCGGAAGTCGAGTAAACTCGTCGTGGCTACTCACACTTCCGTGGCGGTGGACTGGATCTCCCCGTGGGACACGAGCGTCCAGTAGGAGCCCCCGTTGGTCCTGAACATGGTCTTCTTGCTCTCCTTGTCGATCTCCATCTGGAAGGTCTCCATGTCCGTCTCGACGTCCTGATTGGCTGAGATGCTCACGCCTGCAAACAACGGGGAAGAGGCCGCGGTGACTCCGGCGAACCGATCGTCGCGGCTTCTTTTTTAACATCGAAACTTTAAGCGTCTTTTTGCATAAACGCGGTCTAGCTTGATCCTGAGAAACAGTTCTTGCCGAGTGACGATTAAAGATATATAATTAAATAGACGTGTCAGGATACAGATCACTGCTTGGCAGATGGGTGTATCGTACAGTACGTGACCGCATCCATTTCTCGGCGTACATGGTTCCCGTGAGAATTGAACCCCTAACCCTGACAGCAGCAGTGTAATACCACCATCTGTACAGAGCTACACGTCATAGAAAAACACACGTATTCAATAACATGAAGCACAAAGGCCATAATTGAAGAGGCTGCCTTCGAGGAGACATACTTCTGAAGCGCAGACCCTGACTCAGACTCAGATGTCGTGTGTCCACATCCTGAAGCGGGCGAACGCAACTCGATCCACCGAACTACGAACTACGCGTCCGACAAACACGCAAAAAGGGGCTCCGAGGTCGCACGACCTACGGGGACGCGTGAGTGGAAAGTTCTTACGTTTCCCTTTCATTTTACATTTGAAAAGCTGCACGTGTGTGTGTGAGGGTTAGGGTCAGGGTTCGGGTTCGGGTTAGGTTTCACCTTCTGTTCAATTTTACTTGACGGGCTCATCGTTTGCCGGCTGCGGGTTTAATCCTGCCGTTGGTAAAATGAACCTGATCCCCGCTCCGAGCAGCAAACCTCGGGGCCCCTGCCACACCTTAGCACAATGGACAAATGCAAATTGCATCCCGGCACTGTCTTGACAGCACTGTCAGACCTCTCTCTCTCTCTCTCTCTCTTTCTCTCTCCATCTCTCCTCTCTCTCTCTCTCATCTCCTTCTCTCTCCTTCTCTCCTTCTGCCCCGCCTCTCTCGCTATTTCTCGTCTCTACACCCCCTCTCTCTTACCTCTCTAACTCTGTCTCCCTCTCGCTCTGTCTCTGCCTCTCTCTCTGTCCCTCTCTCTCTCTCTCTCTCTCTCTCTCTCTCTCCTTCTCTCTATCTCTGTGTGTGTACGTAACTGTCAGAGGTAGAACTGAAGACAATCCATGTGTACACTGTGACCGTGACACACACACACATACTGTACACCTGCCTGTGTCTTGCCGCCGTTCAAATTAGACGCCACGGAAATATCCTTTGTCCGCCTTCCTCTTTAAGCCTGTTACGAGTCTAATCCCCCGACCTGCGCGCCACTGTACTCGCCTGTAATTCCCTCCGTGGAGAGATGCAAATCCACGAGGTCGGCGTAAGAAGCTTTCTGCTCACTCTGTTCCAATGAGGATGATTTTCCCCTTTCCTGCTCGTCAGAGTACACTTATTATATTTATAGTGGATTATGTTGAAGAGAGGGAACTATTCTCAGGTGTGTCCCTGGCTAACCAACAATGGAATCATTATTGAAGGATTGACGTGTGTGTGTGTGTGTGTGTGTGTGTGTGTGTGTGTGTGTGTGTGTGTGTGTGTGTGTGTGAGTGATGAAGATGTATTTGCCTGGCAGGACAGAACAACCTACAAACTACCCCCAAAAAAATAAGGTATTAAGGTATCGCTTGACGTTTTTTCTTCCCCTTGCTGACAATTGAAGTCGTCTGCAGAATATATTCACGTTGTGACGGGGGGAGTGTGATCGGTGTTGGTGTGTGTGTGTGTGTGTGTGTGTGTGTGTGTGTGTGTGTGTGTGTGTGTGTGTGTGTGTGTGTGTGTGTGTGTGTCAGGCTGATTAGTCTGGGTCTGGGTGAGGCTGCATCGGCTAATCAATGTCCTCAGGTTAAACCAGCCTTTACCCCCCACCCCCCCCCGCCACAACACACACACACCACACACCACCACACACACCACACACACACACACACACACACACACACACACACACACTCACACACACACACACACCACTGCTATCGTGTTAGCATTACTCCAACTGCAAACTCTTGCCGTAAACCGGTTCATCCTCGTCATCTTCCTGTGAGATCGTTATGTTTCTGTTGGCGTCTTTGTAGGGAGACGGCGTGAGAAGCGACGCTTGACGCTTATTGAACGTAATGAAGCGACACCCGTGAGGCGCGGTCGTGACACCGGAGTCGTTAGCCCGACAAAGCCCATTACCACACTGGCGCACTCACGGCGTGGCTGACCGGACCGTAGCCAATCACAGCGCGCCATTAATCCTTTCTTACATTACTAGAAAAGGAGGTCGGCGACAAAAAAACGTGGGTTCTTTCGGGCTCTTTAGGACGAGCGAGGGGCCGCTTTCGCCGCCGCCGCCGCACCCTCCGCCGCTTCGTTTACCGGGAAGCCGTCCACTTCACCACAGCGAGGAACAGCGGACGCCGGCAGCCCAAGGCCTTCGTTTCGTTTGCCTTTGTTCTGTTATGTCTGAATGGCTGAAGCTCGACACAAAGAGCGCCTCGAATTGTTTTTGCTGGTGAAATGCAAAGTGAAGTGAGTTGTTGACGAGCCGGCTGAACAACTCACAACACGACGGTACGGTGAAGACTCAGACGACTATGCCCTGGGTGGCACATATTCAATAAATGTGTTCCCGCGTTCATCATTCTGAATATTTTAAAGCTTCCGAAAGAAAAAATTCCACAGGTGAGAAAACTCGAATAGCTGATGTGTTGATCTATTCTGTGTTAAGCTCAAATCCAAGGAGAAAACGGGTTTCAGCAACACTCTCATACAGTATAATCAGTTGGCAAATCACCAGTGAATATGTCTCCACCAAATGCCATGAGCTCACAAAGACCTCTTTCTATTTCTAAGACGATATACAATTCTCCATTAACAAAATGCTTTTATCCAAAGAGCTTTACAGTGTTGCCTCACGTTCACCCATTCATACACCGACGGCGGTGCCAACCATGCAAGGTAACAACCAACACGTCAGGAGCAGTGAGGGTTAGGTGGTGTCTTGCTCAGGGACACCTCCACACTTAGCTAGGAGGAGGAGCAGGTAGGGTTAGGTGGTGTCTTGCTCAGGGACACCTCCACACTTAGCTAGGAGGAGAAGCAGGTAGGGTTAGGTGGTGTCTTGCTCAGGGACACCTCCACACTTAGCTAGGAGGAGCAGGTAGGGTTAGGTGGTGTCTTGCTCAGGGACACCTCCACACTTAGCTAGGAGGAGGAGCAGGTAGGGTTAGGTGGTGTCTTGCTCAGGGACACCTCCACACTTAGCTAGGAGGAGGAGGAGGTAGGGTTAGGTGGTGTCTTGCTCAGGGACACCTCCACACTTAGCTAGGAGGAGCAGGTAGGGTTAGGTGGTGTCTTGCTCAGGGACACCTCCACACTTAGCTAGGAGGAGCAGGTAGGGTTAGGTGGTGTCTCGCTCAGGGACACCTCCACACTTAGCTAGGAGGAGCAGGTAGGGTTAGGTGGTGTCTCGCTCAGGGACACCTCCACACTTAGCTAGGAGGAGCAGGTAGGGTTAGGTGGTGTCTTGCTCAGGGACACCTCCACACTTAGCTAGGAGGAGCAGGTAGGGTTAGGTGGTGTCTTGCTCAGGGACACCTCCACACTTAGCTAGGAGGAAGGGGAGGAGCCCGGGGATCGAACCAGCAACCCAACTCCCATAATAGTGACTATCCATGCTCTCGGCGAGACTCTTTACCTTGTTTGACGGAGACAAATCGGTTGTTTGCGGCCTGGAACACCACTTGTGGGTGACTCTCCTCCAGATCGAACAGCTCATCCTTGCCAGGCCTGGAGCAGCGGCCGGAACGCAGTGTTCCCGTGGGACCCATGGGGGTCAGGTACTTCCCGTCGCAGTCCTTGAAGGCCAGTTTGCCCGCCTTGAGCCCCAAGGTGAAGCACGTAGTCGGAAGGTTCTCCTTCACCAGCTTGCCGTCGTTGCTGAGGAAGCGGCTGTCGCAGGTCTTCAGGCTGTACTTGCCCTCCAGGTAGACCAGGGTCACCAGGGAGTCCACACCCCAGGGGATGTTGCTGTCCACCGACATCTCTTGCTCGGACGCAGACAGGTGGGCGTAGCGTTTCCGGGCGATGCTGAGCAGGCTGGCCTGCGGGTGCAGGGACAAGTGGACCGCCCACAGCTCCGGCTCTCCGATGACCTGGGCGAAGCAGGACAGGTAGTCAGCCGAGCCACCAAAGTAGCGCAGGTAGGGTTCCGACTGTAAGGCCCAGCGGCCGTCGGCCTGGGGAACGATGAAGAAGCGGCACCCCGAATCGGGCTTTTCCGCCCCGCAGGCGATTTTTCCATCCTTGTCCGCGGACAGGTAGCGGCCCAGGTGGCTACGGAGGAACACCACCTGGGGGTCGTTGTCATCCTGCTCCAACATCCAAATCTGCTTCTTCTTCATGCTCGAGGCTGAGGCGTTTACCTTGAAGCCAAAGGCCTCCGCCGTCAGATAGCGGCTTTCATGATTTATGAGGCCAAATTGCAGCTTCAGGGCCTTGTTGAATCCGTTTGTGGGCATGCTGAGTCAAATCCACGGGCCTAGGTTCCCAAGAAGGACAAGGTTTTCGGACAATAAAAGGGGAGGGAAGCGGGGGGAGGTCGGACACGAGAGAGAAAACAAAAAAGTGCAAGTGTAGCCCGATGTAATGTAACGGCCGTCCTTCTCCACAGTCCTTATTTCCCTCTCTCTTCCCCCTGGACGGTTGCACAGGCACTTGCTGTTCACTAATCGGTAAGGATTAAAATCACCCCGGACACGGCTGCTTCAATCCACCGAGCTGCTGACGTCATCTTCCAGTGACTCCGCCTCTAATGCACTCTCTTCTTACTCTCTCTCTCTCTCTCTCTCTTCCTGTCTTCCTTAGCCACACATGGCCAGTGTGTCAGTCCTTCGGATCACCTGTTTCCGATGATTTCGCCTTAAAACCCTTCAATCTTGCGCCACGTTCACTCCCTTCACTCCCTGGTCAGTCAGTGTGTGTGTGTGTGTGTGTGTGTGTGTGCTCCTGTGCTCAGGCCCCTTGGACAACTGTCCGAGGATTATCCAGGCTTTGACCTGCTGTCCAGCCACAGCGTAGCCGGGGAAGGTCTTGGGGGGGGTGGAGGGGTGGTGGGGGGGGGGGGGGGCTAAAGATTGTTTGGGTGGCACCTTCCGGGAGTCATTCGCGATAAGTTGATAAGTTCCTATTTCAACGACCAACCACGCCCCATCTTTCTGCATGCCTTAGTGGCAATGCTATTGAGGATCCTTTCTTCACCAAGCTGGAGGCAATTTTGAATCCTACGCTATTTGAATGTACTTATTCATCGTGCATTTGCCTGGAAGGGACTGTCACTTCGATCCTCCTGCCGTTTCTCCCCCCCGTTCACTCCTACTGTCTAATCCGCCTCCCCCACCGTCCCCCCGCCCCCCGGCCCCCCTTCCCCGGCCCCCGGCCCCCCGGCCCCCTCCTGGTCCCCTGGCCCCCGGCCCCCCCAGCAGCCAGAATAGGACTCAGTGGCCCCAATGATCCTGGTCACAAGACTCGCCGAGATCACTGCTCGCATTACAGACCAGTGAGGTTCAATGGGGCATAGTAGTAGTAGTAGTTGTAGTAGTAGTAGTAGTAGTAGTAGTAGTAGTAGTAGTTGTAGTCGTCTGGTATTTTAAAGTCATTGGATTCCCATGAGCCATAATGTGGGGAATCAGGCGAGGGGTCAGTTTGATAAATATTGATCATAATCGTCATTCTTGCAATGGAGGACACGGATATGGGGTCCATAGGGGGTTCAAACTAACGTTGTGTTGTACCACGTACAGTCAATTGTGCCAGATTATAAATAAATAGATAATATAAGATGAGATAAGATAAGAAAAGATAGAACTTTATTCAACCTGAAGGAGATAATTCTTGTGCCAGAGGTTACTCAAACAATTAAATAGAGATACACTTAGAAATATGATTCACTGCAGAAAGTTATGACAAAATATAATGTCCAATATCGCCATTAGCAATCATGCAACTTGCAGCCCTTGAAATTGCGCAACTCACGCACGATCAAAAAGGGATTAACCTTCATTAGCGAGGTTATAAACACACTGGCGTGGCTGTAATGTCCTACAGTCGTTCAGGCTTCCATTTTCCATCTGTGAAATGTGTTTGTTTTTGCTACCAAACTTTGTATGAACCCAACCTTCACCTTTCTCGCCTTTCCGACAAAAAACGAACTTCAAAATAAGGATCCTTGACAACGACCCTTCAGGGGTCATGGATGGTCATGTCCATTAACATTCACCACAAGAAACCTTTTGAGTTGAAATTCTATTTTTTTTGGTTTTTGGTTCCCTCAGCTTTCTTGATCGAGTCTATCGCCGTGTGGAGGACTAACCTGATCGTTCATTGCCCTCATGTAATCTACACGACATTATCTACATTATCATGACCTTTAGAAACCTGGTCATCTCATCCATTCCTCTTACTGAACTGCATGCACACAACCAACGCACCACATTATGGACCACATTATGGTCCTCATATCACAGCAGGGGTCAGGAACCTAAGGCCTCTTTCACTCATTGTATATGGAAGGCCAACGAGGCAAAAAAATAGATGAACTGACCTGTGAGCGTACCTATTTGCCTCCGACATCTAAATTTTGATCCATTCCTTTTGTGAGATGTAAAACCTTAGACCCCAAGACTACCATCAGCAGTGGACTTCAGGCTTTACATACATTTGCATAAACTCTTTACATCTATTTGTATTGAATAAGAAAGCACCGCAGGCCCCAAATCCAGAGAGCGCCACGCAAGCCGGACAGTCCCACGGGAAGATGGCTCGGAAGAGGCCTTTGGAAGGAGGCTCTCCAAAAAAGCCGGACGTGTCAGCAACTGCTAGTGGGCCAGATGGAGAGCAGGGGGGTCTCACAGCCGGTTCTGTCGGCACCGAGGGAGAGAGAAGGAGGCAGAGAGCGCTTCAAGATGGCTGTCGTTCAAAAGAGGAAAGCCATGCAGTCATACTGTAAGTGGCTAGCCACCTGGACACAAAGCTAAGGCGTGGTCAGCCCCACAGGTGCAGGAGTCGCCGGGCCCGGTGTCAACCCACAGTGCCACAGTGCCAAGTGTTCCAGACTAAACCCTCTAAGCATCAACTCCAAAAGTTTTGACGGACAAAGATGCTAACCAAAAATTCTGCACACAACCGTGAAGGAAGAAGAAGGAAGCTGCTTACCAACATAACTGTTGTTAAGCCTCGCAGCTGAACGGTTCGGCGAAGAGAGGGCAATAAATGCTCCATACTCCACAACATCAGGCAGGAGATGAAAGCGTGGAAGTCCACGTGCGAGGAGGCGGGTGAAAAGGCTCGGCGCAAGAAGACCACGGAAGAGCATCAGGGTCCTCCGCCGGGCAGCGGGGCATCAGAGGTGGCGCCACGGAAGGGCCCCAAAAACACGCTGCCTTCGTATACCGGTCTGTACTCTTCAAGTTCACCAAGGGGCAAAAGCGCAATGGGAAACTGGCCTGCTTGCAGGAAGACATAGATCAAGAGCTGAAGAAGACAGGTACAGTGACCCTGAAAGAGTACAGAAGTTGGGAGTGTTGGCTACGATAGACCCCCCTGCCCCCCAGAGGTGGACCAGGTGTTTGACCAGTGTGACACATCAGAGCAGCAGCTAAAGGACGTCAGAGAGTTGGTCTGGTCTGGTTTGGTCTGGTCTGGTCTGGTCTGGTCTGGTCTGGTTTGGTCCGGTCAAAGCAAGCACAAGCTCTGCTCCAGGACCAGGCATCAGGGTCTGGACTCAATGGTCCAGACCCTGATGCTCCATTCCACACAAGCCAGTGCAGCTCACACTGACCAAACACGAGGGCCTCTTCAGGGGTAACCCCACCAAGCTGGGTCACTGGTCACCGTAGCCATGAATGATATTTCATAAGCATTTCTGTTCCAATACGATGTGTGTGTGTCGGCCAACAGTGTCATAACAAAATGAAAGACAGAATTACTTAAATACGACAGAGATGAAAACCGCCCTCGGATAATTAACAGATTCAAACAGGTTTTTTTTTATTCGTTATAAGTTGTTAGTGAGATGTTGACGTCGTGAATTTTTCATTGGCAGGTGAATTGGTTCAAAGGAGAGATCTGTCAACGAATTGCACAAAAAACTGAGGACTTTCTGTTTCACCGGCCAAACTACTTTGGGTTTCCGTCGAGCGTCAAAAGCAAAAATGTATTCGTAGGCGTCGTCCTCTCGATGCTCCGGGAACGGCGGAGAGATAACATGCAGGATGTGGAGCGCTAAGTTTGACGCAGGCTACATGCTACAAGTTCTCAGACCGGTCTGCACACAAAGGAGCCACTTAGTGTGTGTGTGTGTGTGTGTGTGTGTGTGTGTGTGTGTGTGTGTGTGTGTGTGTGTGTGTGTGTGTGTGGGTGTGTGTTCCATTAGCAGCAGTTTTTGCATCAGCCAGCATTAGCATTTCTGGTGTCCTGGGGTCTCTGCAATGCAACCCTCCAGAGGACCAGGTATCTGTACATAAAGGGGCTACTTATGGGAAAGGCTGGAGTGTTTTTCTTTTGTTTTTTGCGTTCCTTTCATTGCATTTGTCTAATTTATTTATAGTGTGGACATTATTTATTGATTGGCAGGTGTCAATGTAGTCAATGAGTTTTCACATTCATTTCTATGCATATTTCTATATCACGCGTGACACGTGTGCATCTACAGTATCTTTGCTCTCCATGGCTGCCAATCATATTCTTTTGAATCTCTACATTATTAGTTTCTGTTTAATGTTATGCGCCAATTTCACAAAAGCACATTCCTGGTTTGTAAAGACTAAGGCAACAAAGCTGCTTCTGATTCTGATTCTGATTCTGATTCTGATTGTGATGAAGTTGTCTTCAACTCTTCTCTGTGTTCTATTACATCTCCCCGCATGCTGGGAGCTATTCACCTGGAGACCTCCATGCTATGCAACGTTGACCCTGCTGGCAAATAAAAAACAAGCAAATTAATTATCTCTGGTAACAACTATCAGTGTTATTCTCTGGCCCAGACATTATCCATTCTCCACCTCAATGGTCAATGGTCTCTCTCTCTCTCTCTCTCTCTCTCTCTCTCTCTCTCTCTCTCTCTCTCTCTCTCTCTCTCTCTCTCTCTCTCTCTCTCTCTCTCTCTCTCTCTTAGCGCCAATACCATGGTTACCAAGTCTCATGGCAACGTGGTATAATGCACCATCAAGTATGGAGTGGTTGCTTATCTCTGGATATGAGGAATCTATTATTATGATTATGATTATGATTTCTATTTCTATTTTATTTTTGATTATTATTATTATTATTATTATTATAGGATGACTTGATTGAGAGCATTATGCATCAGCTGTACCCACTACTGGCCACTACAATATATGAATATAAAGAGGCCAAGTGACTGATGATATGTATAATATTTTAGATGAAAACATTTTCTGTATTTTGTTGATACAAACGCTTTTAAAAAGGAACTGTAACGCAACAAGACAAGACAAATACTGAACAGAGAGGCCCACAGTTTAAATTCGTGAAAAATGTAAGTAGTTCCACAGTATGATCCACAATATACAATATAATATAATATAATCTATATAATATATATAATATAATATAATATATATAATATATATATATATAATTATATATAATATAACATGCATCTCGCCGCCACACGTTGCTGTGGTTGCCAGAGAGTGACAATACCGCCACCTACAGGCAACGAGTTTGACTTACATTTAAAGGAACACCCAACACCTTTGACCTTTGACCTGAGTCGAAACACAGACGTTGCTGAAAAGACGTACAATTTGATTCGAGATTAACAAAATGACAAACAGTGTGCAGGTTATCGACAGATATGGACAAACCTGACACGCCTGCACACAATTTCAGGAGACTTCAATATTTTGCATTTGCATTGATAATAACATTTAGCAATCTATTGTATATTATCTATCAATGTCTTGCGATGCATTGTTTTTGCAAGATGCACATTGATGTGACCATTTAAGCTACGAATCCATAGTCAACCCATAATGAATGTCACTACAGACGTCACATTCTGCAGTAATACACGATATCCCCTGAAGGTGGCAGCATTGACCACACAATAGGTTTCCCCTTGGCGGCCTGCAGGGGAATAGATGCATAATATATTATATTCTGGCATTCTGTTAGAGTTTGTATATTAGACAAAACACAAGCCACTTGTTTTAATCATGTTGTTGAATATCCTGCAGCAGAAGCACCTCCTGAAACTCAAATGAGCGTCGAATCGCTGATTTGAACACAGGAGTCGCGGCCTAATTAGCAGCCGAGACTAATTTGGGCTGTGATGTAAAGCTGAGTTAAAGATAATTATTAAATCATTGTCGAACTCGTCACCACAGTAAAGGAAACGGACGTCCACACGTTTCGACTTCGATCAGCGGTCGGCCGATGATCAAAAGCATCAAGGACCAAACTAATGAAGAACGTGGAGTTAATTATCACAGCTAAGAGATGTGAAATACTCCTCCCAGGGGAGAAAAGGGGATTTTATAAAGATTATTCATAATGTTTTCCACATGTGTTGCGCTTTCCAATCACACTCACGGACAGACAATCAAGCCACACACACACACACACACATACACACATGGCATGCACATACACACAAACACATGCACGCACGCACACACAAACACACACACACACACACACACACTCATCACACACCACACAATCAAAGTACATATGCACACACACACACATGGCAGAACACATATGCACACACACACACACACACACATCACACACACACACACACACACACACACATCACACTCACAGACACACCTATACACACAACGCACACACACACACACACACACACACACACACACACACACAGCTAACATAAATGCACACACACACACACACCACACACACACACACACACACACACACACACACACACACACACACACACAACACACCAGATACAACACAGCACACACACACAACACACACACACACACACACACACACACACACACACACACACACACACACACACACACACACAAACAAACACACACACACACACACACACACACACACACACACACACACACACACACACACAAGGGCACACACACACACACACACACACACACACACAGGCACACAAACAAAGCACACACACACACACACACACACACACACACGTCTAAACAGCTCAGACTGTGCTCTGAGCACCCTGACCCCCGGGGGCCAGAACCACAGCTTAATGCGCTCCGGACGATTATTTCATTTATATCCGTTCTGGACGCTTTCAGATACGACCATCTCTCAGGTCGACACACACATGGCAGAACACATATGCACACACACACACACACACACACCACACACACACACACACACATCACACTCACAGACAGACAATCAAAGCACACGCACACAACACACACACACACACACATACATACATGGCATGTACATACACACGCACACAAACATGCACGCACGCACGCACACACACACACACGCACACACACACTCATCACACACCACACAATCAAAGCACACACACACACACACACACACACACACGGCATGCACATAAACACATGCACACACAAACAAACACACACACACACACACACACACGGCATGCACATAAACACATGCACACACAAACAAAGACAAACACACACACACACTCCTCACATACCACACAATCAAAGCACATATGCACACACACACACACACACACACCACACACATGGCAGAACGCATATACACACACACACACACACACACACAAACAAAGCCCACATGCACACACTCACAGACACCATCACACACCCACACACACACACACACACACACGGCACACAAACAAAGCACACACACACACACACACACACACACACGTCTAAACAGCTCAGACTGTGCTCTGAGCACCCTGACCCCCCGGGGGCCAGAACCACAGCTTAATGCGCTCCGGACGATTATTTCATTTATATCCGTTCTGGACGCTTTCAGATACGACCATCTCTCAGGTCGCCGTCCATTACCGCCGCTCTCTCCGCATCCATTAGCCCGCCCAGCATGTTTAAAGGGCCGGCCCCCCTGTCTGCGCTGTTGTGGCTTTTGTGTGACGCCACAGGAGTCAGGAGCGAGGAGTCTGCCAGACACCTGAACCCAGCCGACCTTCCCAGAGGAGGAGATAATGTGGGAACACTGAAGAGATCAGCGCTCACCGCTTTAGAGTCGTCTGAAGACGGGCCGTCAAACCGAGGTTTCTCTGGTCGTACGTTGTCAGCTCATTGGCGGCAGCAATTGAACAAAGAACGCCAAAATGTGATCACATGGCTTCCCCCTACAACACACATACACACACGTTAATAATAGTCATCAATGATTTGATTTGGGGCCTGATCTGATCTGATCTGATCTGATCTGATCTGGAGGTTACATTTCAGCGGCAGTAGCTCAGGAGGTAATAAGAGCGGTCGTCTGGCAAACAGGACGGTTGCTGGTTCGATCCCCGGGCTCCTCCCCCTCCTCCTAGCTTAAGTGTTGAGCAAAACCAACACGTGCTCCTGACGTGTTACCTTGCATGGTCGGCGTATGAACGGGTGAATGTGAGGCAATACTGTAAAGCGTTTTGGATAAAAGTGCCGTACGAATGCGATCCGTTTACCATTTACGTAGATCGCCGGCCGTGGGGGCGTCCTGCACAACACAGAAAAAGGGAAAAAAAAACCTTTTGAATTTCCACCACTTTGGAGAAAGCGAGCGCGAGCGTTGAGGGGGGGGGTGGGAGGACGACGCCGCCGATGCAGAACCTCCCGCGTCGCGTACGCTAGCAGGGAGCAGCGCTGCGCTTTTTACGCGGCCGCGTGTCCTTGTGAAAGCGTAACGGTTTTTATGAGGACCGTGTCTACACAAACAAAACGCTGCCATCCATGTCCAATATACACTGGAGCCGCCAAAATGACCCTCTCCACATCCCCCCCCCCCAACGCCGTGCTATACGAGGAGCCGGTCCTCTTAAACCCAGCGGAGGGAGACGGACTGCGGGGACCCGGCCGCCCCGGACGACCGGGGATTGGCTGGAGGATTCTGGCGTCCGTCAGCAGATTGGCGGGGCTCCCGTGAGCGAGGCCCCATTAATCCAGGTGTTCATTCATCCAGGGGATGGCCCGCCCTCCTCCTCTTCCTCTTCCTCCTCCTCTTCCTCCTCCTCCTCCTCATTGCTGACTGGTTCCAGTGCTTCCAGTCTGAGGCCTAATGGTCTGGGGGAGGGGGAGGTACGGCTGGTCATATAAATGAGCTTCGGTAAATGTCAGGACGTTTTTTTCCGTTCTTTTTTTTTAATAAGCAATCTGTAACGCCACGGCTGTTTGGCATTTGTAAGTCCAGCCAAAGTTATTGTCACCCCAGCCACCTCTCTCTCTCTCTGTCTCTCTCTCTGTCTCTCTCTCTTCTCTCTCTCTCTCTCTCTGTCTCTCTCTCTCTCTCTCTCTCTCTCTCTCTGTCTGTCTCTCTCTCTCTCTCTCTCTCTCTCTCTCTCTTGTCTCTCTCTCTCTGTCTCTCTCTTCTCTCTCTGTCTCTCTCTGTCTCTCTCTCTCTGTCTCTCTGTCTCTGTCTTCTCTCTCTCTCTGTCTCTCTCTCTGTCTCTGTCTCTCTCTCTCTCTCTTTCTCTCTCTCTCTCTCTGTCTCTCTCTCTCTCTCTCTCTCTCTCTCTCTCTCTCTCTCTCTGTCTCTCTCTGTCTCTCTTTGTCACCTCTCTCTCCCCCTCTCCCCCGCTGTCTCTCTCTCTCAGGACCGTGTGGTAAACAGACATTAATGAGACGTTAGTGTCCTAACAGTCCGGGCGGTGAGCTAGCTTGTTAGCAACAGTGCGATACTGAAACAGATCCTGAATCTAACTGTAATTAGAGGAGGAGTCTCCGTCCATGTGTATGTACGTACGTACGTCTGTCTGTCTGTCCTCTTCGATTTTCTCGACAAAGCTTATCGGCTGCATTGCCGGGGAGCCCGTGAGGAAGTGCAGAGCGTGGAGTTTGAAGTTGTTTGGGCGAACGTTTCTGCAGGAGAAAGCTGCGAGCGGCAGCAATACCGGCGGGCCGAGCAATCAGGCCGGCGGCGAGCGGAACGCGTGACCCGTGCAGGTTAATGCTAATGAACGGCCGTGAGAGAGGATGCTGGGGGAACTGCTTCGCTACGTGTGTGTGTGTGTGTGTGTGTGTGTGTGTGTGCGTGTGTGTGTGTGTGTGTGTGCGTGTGTGTGTGTGTGTATAGTCCGGGTTAGAGATGGAGGGAGTCCCTGTTCTGCTCACACTGGACTCCCCACGGTGAGACAGACCCCCCAGACTCTAACAGTACAAATACGCTGCAGGACAAATTGGTTTGTAAACGAACCAGAACACCATGACGACCACCACCTCCACCACCACCTCCTCCACCACCACCACCACCACCACCACGGGGCCTGTCTGTGATTGGCTGACCACTATGTGAGAACTGACCGTGCTGCAGTGACTTTCTTGATACGTTGACGCACATGTTTACCTCCGAGCTCAACCGCAGCGCAACAGACAGAGATGACTTTTCTCCC
>PIJE02003702.1:12500-35140 GCA_002895965.2 Coryphaenoides rupestris | reverse complement strand
GAGATAATTAGACCCTCCCTGAGCCACACCTTACTTACCTTTAAACTGGTGACGGACTTGGCATTTACATTGAGGCGGCATTTGGGCAGACTCTTTTATCCAAAGTGAGCTTGAGGAATGAATGTACCATTTATTGAAGGAGACAGCAATATATCACTGTGGTACATAAAGATAAGGATAGAGGCAGCGTTTCAAGGCATTCATAAGTTGCGAGGGCTAACAGAACGAGTTTGCATAGATTGCTAGGAACAGGATGGGCTTGAGTTTCTGTGGAAGCTGCGCGAGCGACTCTGCCGTACCTGATGTCAGCCGGGAGCCTCATTTATGTGATTCAACGCCACCACAGGCACCGAGCAGCGTTGATAAAACCAGACAATACAGGCAGGATGATAAGTGTTGTAATAGTAATCATCCGTGGGCACCGGACACGCACGCACACACACACACACGGCACAGCCACATTCAAGGTGATAATCACAGGTTTTGGATCTATATTAAGGCCTTGCGTTAGCGATCAGTCCCCGTGCTCACGGTCTCCTTCTCGTGGGAAATCGAATCAATCATCCAATTGGTCATGTCAGGTCTCTCGGTGCTCTCGGTGTATGTGCAAACAACGATACTGTACACCGTATAACGTGAGCAAAGTTACAAGCGAGATGTAAAATCATCACGCGGTTATTAAGTGACCTGTCCTCAGAAACAATCAATCTAGTGACACGCGTTTGAATGGGAGAAATGTCTCCCCTACGCCGGCGCGCCCGAATGAGCGGCAAAACATAAAATTGTCCACTCGGGCAAAAGAGATTGGCTGCAGATTTAGGGCCGATAGACTGATATGACAGGTCTTATTGTCAGCGGGGGGTGATTGACAGTGTTCGTCATCAGTCTCTTTACAGGCTCCACCCAACCGCGGAGACTTAAAGGGACTATTACACCACCAGGTGTGAGTGTGATTAGGCCATCAACAATTTCACCATGTGACTACCGTCCAGTGACATCACAAGTGGGAATGTCCACCGAGGAAGCGTATTGCTTATATGCTGACTAAAGATCAGGTCACCAGGCGACCCGGTGGAACTTGTTTTTGTACCGGGCAGGTAAACTGAATCTAGTCAGCAGCATACGTCTCGCGCTGGACATTCCCACTTGTGACGTAAACATAGACGGTAAGGTCACATCGGCAATTGTTGAAAACGGCTCGCAATGGCGTAATAACACTCACACCTGGTGCGTATAATATGTCGCCTTGCTGACCCGCCAAGATAGGCACAGTGAGAAACTCAACAGCATTATTTTGGGGGAGAGGAAGTGTCGCACCGTGGCCACCACTGACTGTCGATTATTTTGCCTCCTCACTAGCCAATTCACAATGTCAATCTTGCTATTGGCACCATTATCCATATAACGGGGGTGTGGGGGGCGGCGAGACAAATTCAGGCTTGTTTCCCCTTCCGATGGTACAGGCACTTACTTGCTAATCTCAAACTATTTGACCAAGCAAATCAAGGGCAAATATAATGTAATGGCAGTGAAAGGGCATTAAGGCTCATAAATCAGCCCGGTAGTGGAACTGTGTCAGAAGGAGAGGGGGGGCTGACTGCAGACTCAGCAAAAAGAGCGTTAGAAGCATGAAGGGACCGGCTGGGATCGCCTGGCGGAGGGCAAGAAACTAAAACACCACCGCCGCCCCTCCCCGTTTCTATTTCACCCGCCTCACCGCCGCGCAGGACAATGTCCGCTCGCGTCCTGTGCGTTTATCACTCATTATAATTAGGTGTTAAAAAGCGGTTGGTCCACAAACGCTTTGAAAGGGAGACCACCGGCGGCTCGCTAGCGGTCACGCTGTTCACTCATTGGGATTCCACCGGTGCACGAGGGTCACCACCGCCTAATTATAATGAGTGATAAACGCACAGGACGCGAGCGGACATTGTCCTGCGCGGCGGTGAGGCGGGTGAAATAGAAACGGGGAGGGGCGGCGGTGGTGTTTTAGTTTCTTGCCCTCCGCCAGGCGATCCCAGCCGGTCCTTCATGCTTCTCGTCTTTTTGCTGAGTCTGCAGTCAGCCCCCCCTCTCCTTCTGACACAGTTCCACTACCGGGCTGATTTATGAGCCTTAATGCCCTTTCACTGCCATTACATTATATTTGCCCTTGATTTGCTTGGTCAAATAGTTTGAGAATTAGCAAGTAAGTGCCGCACCACGACAGCCTGAATTGCCTCTCCGCCCCCCACACCCCCCCAAAGATACGCCAAACAAGAGACTGCACGAAATGGACAAGGCAAAATAACGGACCAGGAGGTAGGGCCACCGACACTTCCCCCCTCCCCAAAAAACGTGACCCCCACTCTCACAGGCGACAAGATACACCAGAGGTAACCAGCAGCCGCACAATCCAACTACCGTCAGGACGGTCACAAGTAATGCACCGAACTAGCCGACAGATCAGACGCTACAGTCCACGTCGCTACGACTAGTCAGGCAACGCCTGACAGCCCACGGATTCACGACCACACAGAAATACAATCCACCACACCGTTAAACCCAAGCCCCGACTCCGGGCACATGAAATGACGAATGCATACATCCGCACACCTTAGACCCTCCCACCTCGTCAGATATCAGTTTGGCGGTTGTCGGGTCGCGAATGTCACCAACTCGCCGGTGGGTGGATGCAGAACGATAAGATGAGATGATGAGCCCGCCCGGCCTCTGGGAGACATCTCCACAAGCCGTGCACAGATAGGACTGAACAGGGCACTAAACCGCGATACACTCCTGGCAATTCCCACTAACGGTTACAGTACCTATGCACCACCCGACCACAGACCACAGTCAACGAGATGCCCGTCGATCCACGGAGGCAACTCGAGCACGAACCTGTTAACGCAAGCAAAAAGCCAAACGGAATCACCCAGTTGAGAGAGAGAGAGAAGAAGTATGTGGTTTGAAGGTGTGCTGGAATGCAATATGTTTGGTGTGCTGGTGATAAACGCACAGGTCGCGAGCGGACATTGTCCTGCGCGGCGGTGAGGCGGGTGAAATAGAAACGGGGAGGGGCGGCGGTGGTGTTTTAGTTTCTTGCCCTCCGCCAGGCGATCCCAGCCGGTCCTTCATGCTTCTCGTCTTTTTGCTGAGTCTGCAGTCAGCCCCCCCTCTCCTTCTGACACAGTTCCACTACCGGGCTGATTTATGAGCCTTAATGCCCTTTCACTGCCATTACATTATATTTGCCCTTGATTTGCTTGGTCAAATAGTTTGAGAATTAGCAAGTAAGTGCCGCACCACGACAGCCTGAATTGTCTCTCCGCCCCCCACACCCCCCGTTATATGGATATGGTGCCAATAGCAAGATTGACTTGTGATTGGCTAAAGTGAGCGAAGGTCAAAATAATCGACCAGTAGTGGTGGGCCACGGTGCGACACTCCCCCTCTCCCCCAAATATAATCTGTTGAGTTTCTCCTGTCCTATCTTGCGGGTCACAGGCGACATATTACACCACCAGGTGTGAGTGTTATTAGCCATTGCGAGCCGTTTCACAATTGCCATGTGACTACCGTCTAGTGACGTCACAAGTGGGAATGTCCACCTAGACGTATGCTGCTGACTAGATCAGTTTACCTGCCGGTACAATCCACCGGGTCGCCTGGTAGACTGATCTAGTCAGCATACGTCTCGGTGGACATTCCCACTTGTGATGTCACTAGACGGTAGTCACATGGCAATTCCCAATCGCAATGGCTAATCACACTCACATCCTTTCTCTCTCTCTCTCTCTCTCTCTCTCCTTCTCTCTCTCTCTCTCTCTCTCTCTCTCTCTCTCTCTCTCTCTCTCTGGAGGTGGGTGTCTCTCTCTCTCGGTGGTTAGTCGGGTCCAGACTCTTCATCAGTAGCGCGTCTGTTCTCCTCATCATGGTAAGCAACGTGTTTATGGCGCTAAAGTGACGTCACGCTGCGTTCTGCTGTCTTCATGTAGCTGCAGCTAGCCGTTAGCCCGTCTGATAGCATAGCTAGCCGTTAGCTGTTAGCCCGTCTGATAGCATAGCTAGCCGTTAGCCCGTCTGATAGCATCGCTAGACGTTAGCCCGTCTGATAGCATGGCTAGACGTTAGCACGTCTGATAGCATAGCAGCACAGGCCGTGAACACACCGCTAACTAGCATTGTGCTAACTAACTGCTAACTAACGCCTAGTCGTGACGTAACGCGTAACGTAGCAGCACAGGCCGTGAACACACCGCTAACTAGCATTGTGCTAACTAACTGCTAACTAACGCCTAGTCGTGACGTAACGCGTAACGTAGCACCGTGCGTAACATAACGCGTAACGTAGCACCAAGGCCTGTCACTCAATCTGTTTTTCTTGTCTCCTCCTCTGGTGTCCTCACCTCCTCGTGTCCTCTCCTCAGGGAAATGAAGCCAGTTACCCTCTGGAGATGTGTTCTCATTGTGAGTATCCTGTTCATTATCTCACCTCGTTAGGACACATCCTTATGTGTCACACTTTAACTTGTAGCCCCTATATATAGCTCCCTGTCTCTCTCTCTCTGTCTGTCTCTCGGTCTCTCTGTCGGTCTCTCTCTGTCTTCTCGTCTCTCTCTCTGTCTCCTGTCTCTCTCTGCTGTCTCTCCTCTCTCTCTCTCTGTCTCTGTGTCTCTCTCTCTGTGTTCTCTCCTCTGTAGGGGCAGGGACACTATGCCTGATGCGGTACGGCACGGCAACGGCATGGTACTTTTCGTCGCCTCATTTCAGCTGCCCAATATTTTTCATATTCTTGCCAGTGCGCCATATATACCTCCTCGACGTGGTAGGCATTTTATGTTTTTGCCCGGCGGCTCATATCGCCAACAGGCTGGACTGCGCAACTGCCCGTGACGTCGCATTACACGCGCGCCCGCAGCGGGCACCAAACGCGGAGCCAGAGAGTAAGCACCAGAGTTCAAGACACAAATAACAAGTATCAATCTCTCAGTTACACAGCACCCAAACCATGTCACTAAGCAGTATGTATTTTTAGTATGATTGAGTAATAGACATATAGTGAACAACCAGAGACCAGGCCCACCTTCATTATAAACGGCGGAACAAGCGTTTTCACAAGTATAGAAACCAGAACAGTTTCTTAAGTCAAAGCCTTTATTATTATCACACAGATGCGGGGTTTCAAGCAGTGCTTAACAAGATACACTAGAGACAACTAAAAGTACAGTTTCCAACAAGAAAAAACACATTATCACAGTAATAAAAAAAAACGGAAACTTGATGAAACTTCAACTCCATGACAACACGATTGGCCATCAGCTGGGCGACTTCTTTAAATACTTTTTCGTTCCGGGTTGTGCCGTCGAGCTCCCGCTGTATCCTCTCTTCGGCCACCAAAGAGAGGAACGTCTGGACCTCCTCGACCGACCATGGCGTGGTTTTTTTTGGTGAGCTCATTTTTAAAAGTCAGGTCAGGTTTTAAAAAGTGGTGTGGTCGAGTCTCGTGTTTATTTATGTCTGGTCGGTCGTCGCGCGCTTATGACGCTCCCAGTGACGACACTCGTCGGCCAATCAGTGGAAGGCAGTCGGCTGACGTCACGTCATAGTACCGCTTCGGCTGGCTTGGAACCAGGGTCAGATGTGATACCAAATAGTACCTGATATCAGGTACTACGTGCTAGTGGAAACACGCAAATACCGCGCCGTACCGCGGCGTACCGCTTTTTTTTTTTTTTTTATTTTTTTGAAAGAGCTCACATTAGCGCCCTAGACTACCCTGCCAGTTCTTCTCAACCTTGTGATTTATATCTACTGTCTTTGAGAGGGTCTGTGTGCTGTGTGTGTGGGTCTTTGGATTTTTTTTTGGCGTTTTGCCGCTGTTGGTCGGGCCCACTGGAAGTATGTTATTCACTATTTTACTATACATCTTTATCATCTTGCCTGATTGTTCTGTTATCAAGCCTTGCTCTTTTTTTTGCGTGCTTGTCTTTGTGTTTGTTGGCGTTTGTTATCATGGATGAATATGAGCTTCTTTGGTTTTTGTGTGTCTAGTTTTTGGGGTGTTTTTCCGGCTGTAGTCATTATCTAGGACTGGCAGGAAAAAGGGGTCGCTCGCCCGAGCTTTGCCGAACATCGCATGACGTGACATCATTGGGACATGACGGCTTCCCTAGTCTTAACCCCCATCTAGTGTTGGGATCTTGTGGTGTCTTCCTCTGTAAGCGACACGTAGAGTCCATGAACATGCTCTGTCTTTAATCCCCCAGTCATGGGACATTGTTTACCACTGACATGCTTGCCATCATCATAATAAGTTATTATTGCTTTAATCCAGAGTAGTCCAGGCAGGTAAACTGATTATTTGCAAAAGTCCTCCAAATATAACTTTTAAAGATAGGCCTCTTATAATACCACTCTCTCTGTCCAGTCGACCCAGATGAGATTAAGCGACTGGGGAAACGTTTTAAGAAGCTGGACCTGGACAACTCGGGCTCCCTGAGTGTGGAGGAGTTCATGTCTTTACCTGAGCTCCAGCAGAACCCGCTGGTCCAGAGGGTTATCGAGATCTTACGTCTAATGTTAAACTGCCGACAGAGGGTCTCAACAGCTGTGTGAGTGTGAAATCTATCGTTACAGGGAGGAATGAGGTCTTGCGCTTGTGGAAGGGTCTAAGATTTAGACCTGGATTTCCGACGACCTGCGCTGGTCCAGAGGGTTATCGAGATCTTCGATACCGACGGCAACGGGGAGGTGGACTTCAAAGGTAGGCGCTGTTCTGAGGTGACCTGGAGACACCTGGAGACCAGGTGAGTCTAGTCTCACCTGGTCTCAGTCTGTAGACACCTGGAGGTCAGGTGAATCCAGTCTCAGCAATCTTTCTCTCTCCTCAGAGTTCATCGAGGGCGTCTCCCAGTTCAGCGTGAAGGGGGACAAGGAGCAGAAGTTACGCTGTGAGTCTCTGTCCCTCCATCTCTCATCCCTCCATCTCTTATCCCGCCGTCTCTCATCTCTCATCCCTCCGTCTCTCATCCCTCCATCTCTCATCCCTCTGTCTCATCCCTCCATCTCTCATCCCTCCATCTCTCATCCCTCCGTCTCTCATCCCTCCGTCTCTCATCCCTCCGTCTCATCACTCCATCTCTCATCCCTCCATCTTTCATCCCTCCATCTCTCTTCTCCCCAACAGTGATGATGAGGATGAGGATGATGATTGTTAACGTGATGGTGTGTTCCAGTTGCCTTCAGGATCTACGACATGGACAAGGACGGCTACATCTCCAACGGGGAGCTCTTCCAGGTGCTGAAGATGATGGTGGGCAACAACCTGAAGGACACGCAGCTGCAGCAGATCGTGGACAAGACCATCATCAACGCCGACAAGGACGGAGACGGAAGGATCTCCTTCAGAGAGTTCTGCTCCGTGAGTCACCTCCATCGCCACGGCAACTACACCGTCACCACGGCAACTGCACCATCACCACATTCGCCATCGCCACGGCAACTGCACCCTCACCACATTCACCATCGCCACGGCAACTACACCATCATCATCACATTCCCCATCACCACGGCAACTACACCATCACCACATTCACCATCACCACGGCAACTACACCATCACCACATTCACCATCGCCACGGCAACTACACCATCATCATCACATTCCCCATCACCACGGCAACTACACCATCACCACATTCACCATCACCACGGCAACTACACCATCACCACGGCAACTACACCATCACCACGGCAGCTAAACCATCACCACGGCAACTACATCATCATCATCACATTCCCCATCACCACGGCAACTACACATCAACGCATACACCATCACCACGGCAACTACACCATCACCACGGCAACCACGCCATCACCACATACACCATCGCCACGGCAACTGATGGGCATTTCAAGCATAAATATTTCATATTCGACCATTACCCCCAACCCCTCGGTTTTGTTTTCTTTTAATAATAATTTGATGACTAATACAAAAAAATGGCCCATCCCTATAGCACATACACCATCGCCATGACAACAGTAACTGCATGACACAGCGTGGTGACCGTGTTGCTCTACCCACCAGGTGGTCGGGGGTCTGGACATCCACAAGAAGATGGTGGTGGACGTGTGATGAAGAGGCCTGCATCATCATCATCATCATCATCAGTCATTCCAGCGCCACCTGGTGGTTACTGCAGGGGGGGGGGCTATCACATGTCTGTTTACACTGGGGGTGGGAATAGTTTTCTATATATGTGTGTATGTGCGTGTGTGTGTGTTTTTTTTTTTCTTCAACACACAATTGTGTGTGTGCGTGTTTATTTTGGGGAGGGTGTAAACGGTTTGTATATTTATTGTAAAGTCTATTTTCTGGGCGGTTCCTGTGATGCGTCGCGACATACTTGATCTGAACACCCAACGCACAGCAACCGCTGCCAATATGGGCTAGCCGCTAGCATCGAGCTAACTGCTATATAGCTGCTAGCACCGGGCTAGCTGCTAGCATCTGGCTCGTTGCTAGCGTCTGGCTAGCTACTATTGTGTTCACTGCTTTTGTTTAACGTAATAATCAACACATCTAGCTGATTAATCAGTGAGTTACTAATCAATGTGTGTCTGGTTCTTTTTTAAATCAGTACCAAACAACGAATGCTACATTCATCTGCTTTTAATATTTGGGTTATCAGTCTTAGCTAGGCAGCAGCTAGCATACTGCTTGGTTAGCAGCAGCAGCTAGCGTGCTACTTGGTTAGCAGCAGCAGCTAGAATGCTACTTGATTAGCAGCAGCAGCTAGCGTGCTACTTGTGTGACTTGTGGTAATTCCTCAGCTAGCAGATAAACGCTATCTCGCTGTGTCTTTTGTATTTTTCTACATGTTTAGAAGTCAGAGTGCAGACGGGAAGCACATCCCTGCTTGACCTGATGATGTGTTCAGAAGCAGAGGCTAGAACACAGGTGTTGATGAGTAACCATGGTGACGGAGGTCATTGATCAGAAGGTCATCCGACAAAACAACAGACGTTACACACGTGACCAAGTTGTTCACATTAAGACACGTTAAGCCACCACGACACCCGCGGCACTTCAGTGTATGTGTTGCCAAACAGAAGGGAAGTGCAAATAGGTCATGAAAAAGTAGCCTAGCGTCGATTTGTTGCCATGACGACGGCAACGCTTCTGCACTTATTTGGTTAATAAAAATAATACATTCTGATATTAAATCTGATCCTTATGTGAAATGTTGTCCAGGGTTTTAGAAACGGCAAGGAATAGACAAACTTCTTTCTACGTGGTAAATAGATGAGATTTTGAAACTCGTTTTAAATGCCGCACCCCACGGGAAAACACGCCCCTCGGATACCGCACCCCACGGGAAAACACGCCCCTCCGATACCGCACCCCACGGGAAAGATAGATAAGATAAGATAAAACTTTATTAATCCCGAAGGAAATTCTTGTTCCAGAGGCAGCATAGCAATAGAATTATAAACAATAGAGAAATAAACAATTGAATAATGAAAATAAAAGAACTAATTTACAGAGAATAACAAATTTACAGGGAGAACACGCCCCTTCGATGCCGCAACACACGGTAAACCACGCCCCTTGGATTCCGCAACACACAGTAAACCACGCCCCTTGGATGACACAACACACGGTAAACCACGCCCCTTTGATGACACAACACGCGGTAAACCACGCCCCTTTGATGACACAACACACGGTAAGCCACGCCCCTTGAGTAGCAACACACTCCCGGGGGAAGCTACGCCCTTCTGTATTATTCATACTTTATAATACTGTAGAGTTACATCATTACAGTATTATTCATATTTATAATACTGTAGAGTTACATCATTACAGTATTATTCATACTTTATAATACTGTAGAGTTACATCATTACAGTATTATTCATATTTATAATACTGTAGAGTTACATCATTACAGTATTATTCATACTTTATAATACTGTAGAGTTACATCATTACAGTATTATTCATATTTATAATACTGTAGAGTTACATCATTACAGTACTATTCATACTTTATAATACTGTAGAGTTACATCATTACAGTATTATTCATATTTATAATACTGTAATGATGTAACTCTACAGTATTATAAATATGAATAATACTGTAATGATGTAACTCTACAGTATTATAAATATGAATAATACTGTAATGATGTAACTCTACAGTATTATAAATATGAATAATACTGTAATGATGTAACTCTACAGTATTATAAAGTATGAATAATACAGAAGGGCGTAGCTTCCCCCGGGAGTGTGTTGCTACTCAAGGGGCGTGGCTTACCGTGTGTTGTGTCATCAAAGGGGCGTGGTTTACCGCGTGTTGTGTCATCAAAGGGGCGTGGTTTACCGTGTGTTGTGTCATCCAAGGGGCGTGGTTTACTGTGTGTTGCGGAATCCAAGGGGCGTGGTTTACCGTGTGTTGCGGCATCGAAGGGGCGTGTTCTCCCTGTAAATTTGTTATTCTCTGTAAATTAGTTCTTTTATTTTCATTATTCAATTGTTTATTTCTCTATTGTTTATAATTCTATTGCTATGCTGCCTCTGGAACAAGAATTTCCTTCGGGATTAATAAAGTTTTATCTTATCTTATCTATCTTTCCCGTGGGGTGCGGTATCGGAGGGGCGTGTTTTCCCGTGGGGTGCGGTATCCGAGGGGCGTGTTTTCCCGTGGGGTGCGGCATTTAAAACGAGTTTCAAAATCTCATCTATTTACCACGTAGAAAGAAGTTTGTCTATTCCTTGCCGTTTCTAAAACCCTGGACAACATTTCACATAAGGATCAGATTTAATATCAGAATGTATTATTTTTATTAACCAAATAAGTGCAGAAGCGTTGCCGTCGTCATGGCAACAAATCGACGCTAGGCTACTTTTTCATGACCTATTTGCACTTCCCTTCTGTTTGGCAACACATACACTGAAGTGCCGCGGGTGTCGTGGTGGCTTAACGTGTCTTAATGTGAACAACTTGGTCACGTGTGTAACGTCTGTTGTTTTGTCGGATGACCTTCTGATCAATGACCTCCGTCACCATGGTTACTCATCAACACCTGTGTTCTAGCCTCTGCTTCTGAACACATCATCAGGTCAAGCAGGGATGTGCTTCCCGTCTGCACTCTGACTTCTAAACATGTAGAAAAATACAAAAGACACAGCGAGATAGCGTTTATCTGCTAGCTGAGGAATTACCACAAGTCACACAAGTAGCACGCTAGCTGCTGCTGCTAATCAAGTAGCATTCTAGCTGCTGCTGCTAACCAAGTAGCACGCTAGCTGCTGCTGCTAACCAAGCAGTATGCTAGCTGCTGCCTAGCTAAGACTGATAACCCAAATATTAAAAGCAGATGAATGTAGCATTCGTTGTTTGGTACTGATTTAAAAAAGAACCAGACACACATTGATTAGTAACTCACTGATTAATCAGCTAGATGTGTTGATTATTACGTTAAACAAAAGCAGTGAACACAATAGTAGCTAGCCAGACGCTAGCAACGAGCCAGATGCTAGCAGCTAGCCCGGTGCTAGCAGCTATATAGCAGTTAGCTCGATGCTAGCGGCTAGCCCATATTGGCAGCGGTTGCTGTGCGTTGGGTGTTCAGATCAAGTATGTCGCGACGCATCACAGGAACCGCCCAGAAAATAGACTTTACAATAAATATACAAACCGTTTACACCCTCCCCAAAATAAACACGCACACACACAATTGTGTGTTGAAGAAAAAAAAAAACACACACACACGCACATACACACATATATAGAAAACTATTCCCCCCCCCCCCCAGTGTAAACAGACATGTGATAGCCCCCCCCCCTGCAGTAACCACCAGGTGGCGCTGGAATGACTGATGATGATGATGATGATGATGCAGGCCTCTTCATCACACGTCCACCACCATCTTCTTGTGGATGTCCAGACCCCCGACCACCTGGTGGGTAGAGCAACACGGTCACCACGCTGTGTCATGCAGTTACTGTTGTCATGGCGATGGTGTATGTGCTATAGGGATGGGCCATTTTTTTGTATTAGTCATCAAATTATTATTAAAAGAAAACAAAACCGAGGGGTTGGGGGTAATGGTCGAATATGAAATATTTATGCTTGAAATGCCCATCAGTTGCCGTGGCGATGGTGTATGTGGTGATGGCGTGGTTGCCGTGGTGATGGTGTAGTTGCCGTGGTGATGGTGTATGCGTTGATGTGTAGTTGCCGTGGTGATGGGGAATGTGATGATGATGATGTAGTTGCCGTGGTGATGGTTTAGCTGCCGTGGTGATGGTGTAGTTGCCGTGGTGATGGTGTAGTTGCCGTGGTGATGGTGAATGTGGTGATGGTGTAGTTGCCGTGGTGATGGGGAATGTGATGATGATGGTGTAGTTGCCGTGGCGATGGTGAATGTGGTGAGGGTGCAGTTGCCGTGGCGATGGCGAATGTGGTGATGGTGCAGTTGCCGTGGTGACGGTGTAGTTGCCGTGGCGATGGAGGTGACTCACGGAGCAGAACTCTCTGAAGGAGATCCTTCCGTCTCCGTCCTTGTCGGCGTTGATGATGGTCTTGTCCACGATCTGCTGCAGCTGCGTGTCCTTCAGGTTGTTGCCCACCATCATCTTCAGCACCTGGAAGAGCTCCCCGTTGGAGATGTAGCCGTCCTTGTCCATGTCGTAGATCCTGAAGGCAACTGGAACACACCATCACGTTAACAATCATCATCCTCATCCTCATCATCACTGTTGGGGAGAAGAGAGATGGAGGGATGAAAGATGGAGGGATGAGAGATGGAGTGATGAGACGGAGGGATGAGAGACGGAGGGATGAGAGACGGAGGGATGAGAGATGGAGGGATGAGAGATGGAGGGATGAGACAGAGGGATGAGAGATGGAGGGATGAGAGACGGAGGGATGAGAGATGAGAGACGGCGGGATAAGAGATGGAGGGATGAGAGATGGAGGGACAGAGACTCACAGCGTAACTTCTGCTCCTTGTCCCCCTTCACGCTGAACTGGGAGACGCCCTCGATGAACTCTGAGGAGAGAGAAAGATTGCTGAGACTGGATTCACCTGACCTCCAGGTGTCTACAGACTGAGACCAGGTGAGACTAGACTCACCTGGTCTCCAGGTGTCTCCAGGTCACCTCAGAACAGCGCCTACCTTTGAAGTCCACCTCCCCGTTGCCGTCGGTATCGAAGATCTCGATAACCCTCTGGACCAGCGGGTTCTGCTGGAGCTCAGGTAAAGACATGAACTCCTCCACACTCAGGGAGCCCGAGTTGTCCAGGTCCAGCTTCTTAAAACGTTTCCCCAGTCGCTTAATCTCATCTGGGTCGACTGGACAGAGAGAGTGGTATTATAAGAGGCCTATCTTTAAAAGTTATATTTGGAGGACTTTTGCAAATAATCAGTTTACCTGCCTGGACTACTCTGGATTAAAGCAATAATAACTTATTATGATGATGGCAAGCATGTCAGTGGTAAACAATGTCCCATGACTGGGGGATTAAAGACAGGAAGCAGAGCCCATGTTCAGATGGACTCTACGTGTCCTCTGCCCTCTACAGAGGAAGACACCACAAGATACCAGCCCAACACCAGAGACAGAGACAGAGAGAGACAGAGACAGAGAGAGAGACCGAGAGACAGACAGAGAGAGACAGAGAGACAGAGAGAGAGACCGAGAGACAGACAGAGAGACAGAGAGAGAGAGACCGACAGAGAGACCGAGAGACAGACAGAGAGAGAGAGACAGGGAGCTATATATAGGGGCTACAAGTTAAAGTGTGACACATAAGGATGTGTCCTAACGAGGTGAGATAATGAACAGGATACTCACAATGAGAACACATCTCCAGAGGGTAACTGGCTTCATTTCCCTGAGGAGAGGACACGAGGAGGTGAGGACACCAGAGGAGGAGACAAGAAAAACAGATTGAGTGACAGGCCTTGGTGCTACGTTACGCGTTACGTTACGCACGGTGTTACGTTGTGTGTTATGTTACGCACGGTGCTACGTTACGCGTTACGTCACGACTAGGCGTTAGTTAGCAGTTAGTTAGCACAATGCTAGTTAGCGGTGTGTTCACGGCCTGTGCTGCTATGCTATCAGACGTGCTAACGTCTAGCCATGCTATCAGACGGGCTAACGTCTAGCGATGCTATCAGACGGGCTAACGGCTAGCTATGCTATCAGACGGGCTAACAGCTAACGGCTAGCTATGCTATCAGACGGGCTAACGGCTAGCTGCAGCTACATGAAGACAGCAGAACGCAGCGTGACGTCACTTTAGCGCCATAAACACGTTGCTTACCATGATGAGGAGAACAGACGCGCTACTGATGAAGAGTCTGGACCCGACTAACCACCGAGAGAGAGAGACACCCACCTCCAGAGAGAGAGAGAGAGAGAGAGAGAGAGAGAGCGAGAGGAGAGCGAGACACCCACCTCCAGAGAGAGAGAGAGAGAGAGAGAGAGAAAGAGAGAGAGAGAGAGAGGACCAGAGAGGCTGAAAGAGGAGCAGGGGGAGGAGCTAAGGAGAGCTACATCCGGGTTCTCTCTAATGTTAATATTATTTATATACTGTTTATATAGATGGACAGAAATATGACCTTATGATACAGATTATATAACTATATATACCTAACTATATAACTATATATACCAACTATATAACTATATATACCTAACTATATAACTATATATACCTAACTATATAACTATATATACCAAGCTATATAACTATATATACCTGACTATATAACTATATATACCTAACTATATAACTATATATACCTGACTATATAACTATATATACCTAACTATATAACTATATATACCTAACTATATAACTATATATACCTGACTATATAACTATATATACCTAACTATATAACTATATATACCTGACTATATAACTATATATACCTAACTATATAACTATATATACCAAGCTATATAACTATATAGTATAACTAACTATATAACTCTATATACCTGACTATATAACTATATAACTATATATACCTGACTATATAACTATATATACCTGACTATATAACTATATATACCTAACTATATAACTATATATACCTGACTATATAACTATATATACCTAACTATATAACTATATATACCTGACTATATAACTATATATACCTGACTATATAACTATATATACCTGACTATATAACTATATATACCTGACTATATAACTATATATACCTAACTATATAACTATATATACCTGACTATATAACTATATATACCTAACTATATAACTATATATACCTGACTATATAACTATATATACCTGACTATATAACTATATAACTATATATACCTGACTATATAACTATATATACCTAACTATATAACTATATATACCTGACTATATAACTATATATACCTAACTATATAACTATATATACCTAACTATATAACTATATATACCTAACTATATAACTATATATACCTAACTATATAACTATATATACCTGACGATATAACTATATATACCTAACTATATAACTATATATACCTGACTATATAACTATATATACCTAACTATATAACTATATATACCTAACTATATAACTATATATACCTAACTATATAACTATATATACCTAACTATATAACTATATGTACCAAGCTATATAACTATATAGTATAACTAACTATATAACTCTATATACCTGACTATATAACTATATAACTCTATATACCTGACTATATAACTATATATACCTGACTATATAACTATATATACCTGACTATATAACTATATATACCTGACTATATAACTATATATACCTAACTATATAACTATATATACCTGACTATATAACTATATATACCTGACTATATAACTATATAACTCTATATACCTGACTATATAACTATATAACTATATATACCTGACTATATAACTATATATACCTGACTATATAACTATATAACTATATATACCTGACTATATAACTATATATACCTGACTATATAACTATATATACCTGACTATATAACTATATATACCTAACTATATAACTATATATACCTAACTATATAACTATATATACCTGACTATATAACTATATATACCTGACTATATAACTATATATACCTGAACTATATAACTATATATACCTGACTATATAACTATATAACTCTATATACCTGACTATATAACTATATATACCTGACTATATAACTATATATACCTGACTATATAACTATATATACCTGACTATATAACTATATATACCTGACTATATAACTATATATACCTGACTATATAACTATATATACCTGACTATATAACTATATATACCTGACTATATAACTATATAACTCTATATACCTGACTATATAACTATATATACCTGACTATATAACTACTGTAGAGTTACATCATTACAGTATTATTCATATTTATAATACTGTAGAGTTACATCATTACAGTATTATTCATATTTATAATACTGTATAGTTACATCATTACAGTATTATTCATATTTATAATACTGTATAGTTACATCATTACAGTATTATTCATATTTATAATACTGTATAGTTACATCATTACAGTATTATTCATATTTATAATACTGTAGAGTTACATCATTACAGTATTATTCATATTTATAATACTGTAGAGTTACATCATTACAGTATTATTCATATTTTATAATACTGTAGAGTTACATCATTACAGTATTATTCATATTTATAATACTGTAGAGTTACATCATTACAGTATTATTCATATTTATAATACTGTAGAGTTACATCATTACAGTATTATTCATATTTATAATAC
This sequence comes from Coryphaenoides rupestris, assembly GCA_002895965.2. Lineage (NCBI taxonomy): Eukaryota > Metazoa > Chordata > Actinopteri > Gadiformes > Macrouridae > Coryphaenoides > Coryphaenoides rupestris. The sequence continues at coordinate 18,296 of PIJE02003702.1, read as the reverse complement.
TGTAGAGTTACATCATTACAGTATTATTCATATTTATAATACTGTAGAGTTACATCATTACAGTACTATTCATATTTATAATACTGTAGAGTTACATCATTACAGTATTATTCATACTTTATAATACTGTAGAGTTACATCATTACAGTATTATTCATATTTATAATACTGTATAGTTACATCATTACAGTATTATTCATATTTATAATACTGTATAGTTACATCATTACAGTATTATTCATATTTATAATACTGTATAGTTACATCATTACAGTATTATTCATATTTATAATACTGTATAGTTACATCATTACAGTATTATTCATATTTATAATACTGTAGAGTTACATCATTACAGTATTATTCATATTTATAATACTGTAGAGTTACATCATTACAGTATTATTCATATTTATAATACTGTAGAGTTACATCATTACAGTATTATTCATATTTATAATACTGTAGAGTTACATCATTACAGTACTATTCATATTTATAATACTGTAGAGTTACATCATTACAGTATTATTCATACTTTATAATACTGTAGAGTTACATCATTACAGTATTATTCATATTATAATACTGTATAGTTACATCATTACAGTATTATTCATATTTATAATACTGTATAGTTACATCATTACAGTATTATTCATATTTATAATACTGTATAGTTACATCATTACAGTATTATTCATACTTTATAATACTGTAGAGTTACATCATTACAGTATTATTCATATTTATAATACTGTAGAGTTACATCATTACAGTATTATTCATATTTATAATACTGTATAGTTACATCATTACAGTATTATTCATATTTATAATACTGTAGAGTTACATCATTACAGTATTATTCATATTTATAATACTGTAGAGTTACATCATTACAGTATTATTCATATTTATAATACTGTATAGTTACATCATTACAGTATTATTCATATTTATAATACTGTATAGTTACATCATTACAGTATTATTCATATTTATAATACTGTATAGTTACATCATTACAGTATTATTCATATTTATAATACTGTAGAGTTACATCATTACAGTATTATTCATATTTATAATACTGTAGAGTTACATCATTACAGTATTATTCATATTTATAATACTGTAGAGTTACATCATTACAGTATTATTCATATTTATAATACTGTAGAGTTACATCATTACAGTATTATTCATATTTATAATACTGTAGAGTTACATCATTACAGTATTATTCATATTTATAATACTGTAGAGTTACATCATTACAGTATTATTCATATTTATAATACTGTAGAGTTACATCATTACAGTATTATTCATATTTATAATACTGTAGAGTTACATCATTACAGTATTATTCATATTTATAATACTGTAGAGTTACATCATTACAGTATTATTCATACTTTATAATACTGTATAGTTACATCATTACAGTATTATTCATACTTTATAATACTGTAGAGTTACATCATTACAGTATTATTCATACTTTATAATACTGTAGAGTTACATCATTACAGTATTATTCATACTTTATAATACTGTAGAGTTACATCATTACAGTATTATTCATATTTATAATACTGTAGAGTTACATCATTACAGTATTATTCATACTTTATAATACTGTAGAGTTACATCATTACAGTATTATTCATATTTATAATACTGTAGAGTTACATCATTACAGTATTATTCATATTTATAATACTGTATAGTTACATCATTACAGTATTATTCATATTTATAATACTGTAGAGTTACATCATTACAGTATTATTCATACTTTATAATACTGTAGAGTTACATCATTACAGTATTATTCATACTTTATAATACTGTAGAGTTACATCATTACAGTATTATTCATATTTATAATACTGTAGTTACATCATTACAGTATTATTCATACTTTATAATACTGTAGAGTTACATCATTACAGTATTATTCATATTTATAATACTGTATAGTTACATCATTACAGTATTATTCATATTTATAATACTGTAGAGTTACATCATTACAGTATTATTCATATTTATAATACTGTAGAGTTACATCATTACAGTATTATTCATACTTTATAATACTGTAGAGTTACATCATTACAGTATTATTCATATTTATAATACTGTATAGTTACATCATTACAGTATTATTCATATTTATAATACTGTATAGTTACATCATTACAGTACTATTCATATTTATAATACTGTAGAGTTACATCATTACAGTATTATTCATATTTATAATACTGTATAGTTACATCATTACAGTATTATTCATACTTATAATACTGTATAGTTACATCATTACAGTATTATTCATATTTATAATACTGTATAGTTACATCATTACAGTATTATTCATATTTATAATACTGTATAGTTACATCATTACAGTATTATTCATATTTATAATACTGTATAGTTACATCATTACAGTATTATTCATATTTATAATACTGTAGTTACATCATTACAGTATTATTCATATTTATAATACTGTATAGTTACATCATTACAGTATTATTCATATTTATAATACTGTAGAGTTACATCATTACAGTATTATTCATATTTATAATACTGTATAGTTACATCATTACAGTACTATTCATACTTTATAATACTGTAGAGTTACATCATTACAGTATTATTCATATTTATAATACTGTAGAGTTACATCATTACAGTACTATTCATATTTATAATACTGTAGAGTTACATCATTACAGTATTATTCATATTTATAATACTGTATAGTTACATCATTACAGTACTATTCATACTTTTATAATACTGTAGAGTTACATCATTACAGTATTATTCATATTTATAATACTGTAGAGTTACATCATTACAGTACTATTCATATTTATAATACTGTAGAGTTACATCATTACAGTACTATTCATACTTTATAATACTGTAGAGTTACATCATTACAGTACTATTCATACTTTATAATACTGTAGAGTTACATCATTACAGTATTATTCATATTTATAATACTGTAGAGTTACATCATTACAGTATTATTCATATTTATAATACTGTAGAGTTACATCATTACAGTACTATTCATACTTTATAATACTGTATAGTTACATCATTACAGTACTATTCATACTTTATAATACTGTAGAGTTACATCATTACAGTACTATTCATACTTTATAATACTGTAGAGTTACATCATTACAGTATTATTCATACTTTATAATACTGTAGAGTTACATCATTACAGTATTATTCATATTTATAATACTGTAGAGTTACATCATTACAGTATTATTCATATTTATAATACTGTAGAGTTACATCATTACAGTATTATTCATACTTTATAATACTGTAGAGTTACATCATTACAGTATTATTCATATTTATAATACTGTATAGTTACATCATTACAGTATTATTCATACTTTATAATACTGTAGAGTTACATCATTACAGTATTATTCATATTTATAATACTGTAGAGTTACATCATTACAGTATTATTCATATTTATAATACTGTAGAGTTACATCATTACAGTATTATTCATATTTATAATACTGTAGAGTTACATCATTACAGTATTATTCATATTTATAATACTGTAGAGTTACATCATTACAGTATATTCATACTTATAATACTGTATAGTTACATCATTACAGTATTATTCATATTTATAATACTGTAGAGTTACATCATTACAGTATTATTCATATTTATAATACTGTATAGTTACATCATTACAGTACTATTCATACTTTATAATACTGTAGAGTTACATCATTACAGTACTATTCATATTTATAATACTGTAGAGTTACATCATTACAGTACTATTCATATTTATAATACTGTAGAGTTACATCATTACAGTACTATTCATACTTTATAATACTGTAGAGTTACATCATTACAGTACTATTCATACTTTATAATACTGTAGAGTTACATCATTACAGTATTATTCATATTTATAATACTGTATAGTTACATCATTACAGTACTATTCATATTTATAATACTGTAGAGTTACATCATTACAGTATTATTCATACTTTATAATACTGTAGAGTTACATCATTACAGTATTATTCATACTTTATAATACTGTATAGTTACATCATTACAGTATTATTCATATTTATAATACTGTAGAGTTACATCATTACAGTATTATTCATACTTTATAATACTGTAGAGTTACATCATTACAGTACTATTCATACTTTATAATACTGTAGAGTTACATCATTACAGTACTATTCATACTTTATAATACTGTAGAGTTACATCATTACAGTACTATTCATACTTTATAATACTGTAGAGTTACATCATTACAGTATTATTCATATTTATAATACTGTATAGTTACATCATTACAGTATTATTCATACTTTATAATACTGTATAGTTACATCATTACAGTATTATTCATACTTTATAATACTGTAGAGTTACATCATTACAGTACTATTCATATTTATAATACTGTATAGTTACATCATTACAGTATTATTCATATTTATAATACTGTATAGTTACATCATTACAGTACTATTCATACTTTATAATACTGTAGAGTTACATCATTACAGTACTATTCATACTTTATAATACTGTAGAGTTACATCATTACAGTATTATTCATATTTATAATACTGTATAGTTACATCATTACAGTATTATTCATACTTTATAATACTGTAGAGTTACATCATTACAGTATTATTCATATTTATAATACTGTAGAGTTACATCATTACAGTACTATTCATACTTTATAATACTGTATAGTTACATCATTACAGTACTATTCATACTTTATAATACTGTATAGTTACATCATTACAGTACTATTCATACTTTATAATACTGTAGAGTTACATTCATTACAGTTATTATTCATACTTTATAATACTGTATAGTTACATCATTACAGTATTATTCATACTTTATAATACTGTATAGTTACATCATTACAGTACTATTCATACTTTATAATACTGTAGAGTTACATCATTACAGTATTATTCATACTTTATAATACTGTAGAGTTACATCATTACAGTATTATTCATACTTTATAATACTGTAGAGTTACATCATTACAGTATTATTCATACTTTATAATACTGTATAGTTACATCATTACAGTATTATTCATATTTATAATACTGTAGAGTTACATCATTACAGTACTATTCATACTTTATAATACTGTATAGTTACATCATTACAGTATTATTCATATTTATAATACTGTATAGTTACATCATTACAGTATTATTCATATTTATAATACTGTATAGTTACATCATTACAGTATTATTCATATTTATAATACTGTATAGTTACATCATTACAGTATTATTTCATACTTTATAATACTGTAGAAGTTACATCATTACAGTATTATTCATATTTTATAATACTGTAGAGTTACATCATTACAGTATTATTCATATTTATAATACTGTATAGTTACATCATTACAGTATTATTCATATTTATAATACTGTATAGTTACATCATTACAGTATTATTCATATTTATAATACTGTATAGTTACATCATTACAGTATTATTCATATTTATAATACTGTAGAGTTACATCATTACAGTATTATTCATACTTTATAATACTGTATAGTTACATCATTACAGTATTATTCATATTTATAATACTGTAGAGTTACATCATTACAGTATTATTCATATTTATAATACTGTAGAGTTACATCATTACAGTATTATTCATACTTT